>VZTQ01000367.1:81869-106566 GCA_013400755.1 Pelecanoides urinatrix | reverse complement strand
CTTGGGTATGGGAAGATAAATATTACAGAAGTACTATTTTTTTGTCTTAGCAATGTACATTGCCATTTTTATTCCTCTTTAAAAAAGCATGTCTTATGTGCATGTATGTGTGTATCTACGTATACCACATGCCGCATATATGTACAAACACAGGTGTTTGAGAGTCATATGCTGAATAGAACAAAAAGGAAACAGAAACAGAGAGGTATAACATTTAAAAAACAAAAACACATTGCCCTATATTTTCTACTTCCTTCTTAACAGTATCTGTCCTTTGTCATTATAGAAATGAAATTTTTTTCCTCAGCATGCAAACAATAGAGCACTATTACATGGAGACGTGTGTTTAAAATAGGCTATCACATACAAGGCTGAAAAATCTCAGTTATAGTAAGTAACATGCTTTGGTTTCTTAGCCCTCAAGGAAAGCAGACAGTCACTGGCAAAAAGAAAAATCAGGAGGAAGGTCATTTAAATGGCCTTGTACTATTGAATAAAACCAGCATTTGCTGTGTACTTGTTAATGTTCTTGTGTGTTGCAGCCATAGAGCTGCGAGAATTTATGCCAATGTATACTGCAGTAACACTGAAGGAGGATATCACCCCTTTAAAATTGTATCATAACATTCTCCTTAATAATGCGTAATAATCAGTCTTTACAAAATATAGGCAATACAGCAAATAAAAAAAAAGATTATTTAAAAGAATAGTGATAGATATAAATTCATACCTCCATTACGTCATTATATAACAATATGTATGAAAATAAATTTGGTATACTTCATGAGAAAATGCTTAGTAAAAACACTGTTTTACTTCTACACACTAACCCTGATTATAATACTACAGTCTGGCTCCTTTCTTTCCACGTAAACTTCAATAAGCAAGTCTCCAGCCTGGGAAACCTAAAACAAAACACAGTTAAAAAAAAAAATTGGACTGTCTTGAAAATACTTTCAATATCTTTTTAAATTGAGGAAGTACAATTATTATCTAGTAGATGTGCTAGAACCTACTGAATTCAAACTTTTTTCCACCCACTTATCTACAAAAATAGTGCAAATGTTGACTCTAATGGGAAAACCTGCATTTTTATTTGACTACTGCAAGGAAGAAAAAAAAAAACAACTATTCACAGATTCAGGGAGAAAATCCAAACCCTGACTAAATCAAACAATCATATCAAACAAAATGAACACTCTTTACAAATATACATTCAAGAGCAGGAAAACTAAGGGAGACATGAAATAAGTGCAAATTTAAAATTCATATTTAAGACTGCGAAGTCTAAGACATGAATGTACCTTAGTGTCTTAAACTGTCAGAACCATAACTCTGCTTTAGAGGTCAGCCAGGCTCATGTCAGAGCCAAAACAGATGAATAAAATTTAAAACATGAAAGAAGACAGGACAGGAACCCCAAACTAAAATGAGTTACTTAAAAATTAGAGGAAAAATTACAAATAACAGAATATTTCAGTTATATAGCCATATGTACACATCCAGATAACCAGAATTCATTACTATGAAGACTACATTGTGATTATTAATCACAATGAAAACTTGTCATTACATAGTTAAAAAAGGAATCAAAACAGATACTCTTGATTTCAATCTCTGTTAAAGATAGCTCTTCAAATTTGTTGGATAGATATCTCAACTTTATGTAGAGTGCTCACATGTGGAATAATTAGAGGATAAAGCAAATGTATTACATAATATATAATAGTTTAATATACTCAATACCAACAAACATAATTTAAGAATGTCTAATAATATTAAACTTAAAAAGAAACTGGAAAAGTCAGTAAATCCCACATTTTATGATCAAGGAGAAAAATCTGATTCATGAGAAGGAATTTAGTATTTTCCATCATTACTAGGTTTGCTCATCTACGGCAATAAAAGTATCTTTGTGGATGAGAAATTACTTTACTTTTCTGCAGTTAAAAATGTCTCATGTTTTGCCTGCTCTAATTCCCTTGCAGTACAGTCATAAGCATCTTCACAAGATTGTAATTCATCCCAGTACCAAAAATATTTTCTAAAACTAAATACATGGTGATGATCAGAGTATAGGAAGAAAAAAGAAGGCAGAAAACTGCACCTTTCAGGAGGTGTACCCTTTTATTAATAAGCCACTATAAAGAATTAATAATCAAATTAACATTAAGAATAACAATTTGTGTCTTAATTTTGAGAACAGTATTCATAGTGATGCTACTTATTCATATATTACTACAGAGGAAGAGGTTAAGAAAAGCAAAAAAACCTGCATCATATACAGAATAAGATATGGAAAAATGATAGAAACAGGCGAGCTTTGGGACACATTTTGACTAATTTACAGAAGCTAAAACTATATTTCTATAGAAAAACAAATGGCAGCAGTCAATTTTAAAGAACATTAACATTCTGAAAAACGGTGACTTTAAAGTTAGTTTAGCCTCTGAGAATAGAAAACTAATGGAAACATTTGTGAGGAAAAACATTACAAAGCTATTTTGAAGAAAGCTGCTTAATTATAGTGGTACAGACTCAAAAAACTCATTTAGTTTTAAAATTTGCTTTTCAGATGATATTACAGAAAAAGGTTGGAAATAAGAATGAAGCTGACATTTGATTTCCACTGGGTTCATGTAAACAACCGTATGGAGAGAAAATGTGATGTAAATTACAGCAGCAAACAGAAACAGCTGGCATAAGTATATGGTGGACAAAAAATGAAGAGCGGCTAATGAAGTGCCACCTGGAACTGAACTTCAGTGACATTTCAGGCATGAGAACTTCCAGGCCTTCAGCAGAGATTTGGTTCAGTTGTTCTTCTCTGAACACTATGCATCGCCAGCCTGGAGAGAATTCTGCTATAGCAACCTATTACTCAGCATCCCCCCCACCTACTGGGAAGAAAGTTAACTCTGTCCCAGCCAGAACCAGGACACTATTCTGAACATGTTTATCTACTTCAGGTCTGTACTAGCAAATACAGCTCATGACAATTGGCTGGGATCTGGCTATTCTTTATATAGCATTAATGAAAGCATCAAATGCTAAGTTGGACTTAGCAGCAGTTTAGAAGTAGTTTATAAATATAAAATATATAAAGTGTAGGCATTCATATAATCTAGTCTTCCAAAATTATGAGCAATATGCACTTTATATTCATGACAGAAGTTATAAATGTAAAGTATACCAAAGAGGGAGGTCAACCTTTTTCAAAAGCACTTAGTTTTAGTCCAGGTCTGGCTTTAATGTATACCCCTAGCAAAACCTACTGACAACATTATGCATATTTAGGGAAATGTTTAATTCTTGTAGAGAAAAAGTTATATATAAAAATCTCAAAACATCCCTGTAACCACCGAGAAGCAGCTTCTTTAATAAGTGGGCTTCAGGCAGTAAATACTTTGAAATAATAGCAAGTGCACTATCTTTGATCAGAATTACTCCCTTTTGCATTGAAGTGGTCCCAGGCATTAGACATCCATGCATGTCACATGTTATGTGCACATGGAGTTTCAGAAAAATGTATTTTGAATTGAAACACTAGTTACATTAATCGTGTCTGCTACAGAAAAATTGGCAAGTGGCATAAAATGTTCCACAACTTAATTCAGAGGGGAAAAATGTTCATCGTCACAATCAAATTGCCACAAATGACAGTAAGGCTCTTGAGGACTCCATTCCTCAGTTGTACTCAAGGGGTAATAGGCTGACATAACAGAGAAAATGCAGTCCCTATCCTTAAAAGCAGTTCAAGTTTCAATTTATCAACCATTAAAAGGCAGAAGTTTTGTTCCAGTGTCCATTGCTTGTTTAGAAAGCTAAAAAGAAAAAGGCCATTATGTCTGGGCACGTGCTCCGAAACAACTAAGGTCTCCTGACTTCCTATTTGCTAGCTTGACTTCCGGTGGCTCTTTTTCCAGGAAATGCCATACAGAGTACAGATTATCAATGATTTGATAAGATCCAAAATCATTTTCTAATTCATACTCAGCATTTCATGATGTCTTCAGATACAACATTGACAGAGACTAATTAATAAAATCCAGCAGCTCAGTTACTATTTTCCTCATAACAGGTTATGAAAATGTGTACTGAATACTAAGAATTCATGTTTTCCAAGTAGGAATCTGGAATCACTTCACATACACAATTTTAAAATGACCAAGTTTGTTCTAAAAATTTTGCATTACTTGTTTTCTTTATAGGGAGAACAATGTCAACCACAGCTTTAAGTTGAGATCCCAATAGTTGTCCTATTTGGGAAACAGGGAAGTCTGTATACTATTTTCCATTTTATGCCATTCAAGTCCATATTAAAGAATAAAGCCATAAAACAATGTACACAATTTATAGTGCACATCCATTTTGCCCAGACGATACACATAATATAGCATAAAATATTTGATTAGGTCTTATTAGTAAAATATTTCTCGAAGAAGGTGAAAAAGGTGGTACTTTACTACAGTAATTTTTCATCAATAATCAAATTTTCTGTCTCCTTTTTATGTTGAGATTTTCTACCATACAGATATTTCTGATATATTTTTCCTTTGTTTATGTAAGAGCTCATACGGAAATCCAAAGTGTTTGGTCACATAAGGTCTTGAGCAATGCAAAAGAGACTAAACATTCTTTTCTGTGATTAGTTTCACAATAGCAATCCCCAAAACAATTACTTATGTACATAGGTATTCAACAAATTAGCCTTTTCTTTTGAAACATTCTTGATACCTAATGTTTCTTTTTTTACTTAGGACTGGTGCCATCTTGGTAAATCTGAGGAGCTCGATCCATCTAACCATTAAACTCATCCAGGATACACTCTGAATGAGCCCACTGCCAAACCCAGTGATTTGAATTCACCTTTCCAACAGTGCCATAACAGATAGGCTCTAAGTTATTCCAGATGATTGTTAAGTTGTGGAAGGATTGTGAAGGGGTGGAATTAGATACAAAGGAAATAATACACTCCACTGCATCTAATAAAGCTGTACCACGCTGTAACCACAGATATTCAACAGAAGGAAAAATGCATTCAGGTCAGCCCTTACCTTGCTCAAGTAAGTATTTAGCCTCCTCATTCCTCATTTGCATATTAAAATGGAAGAAAATGTTCAAGTTCTCCTTTAGGAAGTACCTTATCTTAAAGATTATGGTTTGGGTTTGTGAATCAGCACCTGACACACACATGTTCAGGCATGCAAGAAAGGGAGAATTTAAGAGGCTCCTTCCTTCAGTATCCCAGCTACTGGCTAGGTCAGAAACCTTCCTATACAGCATGCTGACTGTTAAGACTCCAAGTCTCCCTGTCCATTTCACAAGAAACTTAAGTGTTTAATCTGGGACAGAACAGTACATCTGGGATCCAGGAGCCTTGCACTAAATTCTTAAAATGGCAATACTGTTTCTTACATGACACAATGCTTGAGATCATGCCACTAGCAACCTAACAGCACAGGCCTGGAAAGAACCAGGGCACACTCTGGTCAGGCCTCTGCCCTGAGCAACTGGGGTCCCAAGATCACAGAGCGAGCCAGGGAGTGCTTCTGCATCTCAGGTAAGGTTAGCCCTTGTGCACCTAAGACCTTTGGAGTTTCACAATTCTTTGTGGTACACAAACACAAGACCTCCTGCCAGAAAAAAAGAAAAAAACAAAACAAAACAAAAAACCCAAAACAATGCTGAGATGGAAATCATAGCTGTGGTGTCATAACTTACTCTAGAAATTATCTAAGAAAGCACTTAATGAATACAGCAAAAATTCACAGATAAACTCAGGTGATAACATGATTTAATGAAATTTAGTATCAGTGACTTATCTAGGAGACTCAGTAGCGGACTCCATCATCCAGCTGAGACTCTCTCATATATCATATCTAAGTATTTAGCCCTTCTTTTCCACATTCTTTGGAGAACTTTTTTTCCCATGGGATGAAAAAAAAATTTTTTTCAAATGTATACATTTAAATACAAATCCTAATGCATTTCTTTTTAGCCCTTTCTCTCCCTTTAAACTGAAGTAGGAAGTGCCATTTTCTTCTATTTTGTAAGTTCTGTTGGTACAAGCATCCTCTCTGAAACTAAAAGCAGTCATTTCCAGCAATATGTTAAGAACGAATGAGAACAAATTCGACAGTTGCATACCACCTAATAAAATAAGAAGCCCTTTCACTGCTGCCTTCCAAATTTTAAGTACAATTAAGCACTGCAAATCATCCCTTTGTATTTATGAGGCCTGGATGGATGAGCAAAGAGCTCCTTTGTACAAATGAAGCGTAGGAGGGATGGAAGGGGCAGGTGACCCAAGAAAAGCACAGAGCTACTGTCCCATTGTGCAGGGATGAGGTTAGAAAAAACAAGGCTGACCCCAGGTTGAAGCTTGCAAGGGATGCAAAGGGCAACAGGAAAGGATTCTACAAGTACATAAACAGCAAAAGGGAGACTAGGGAAAACATGGGCCCACTGATGAATAGGGTAGGGGACCAGGTGAAAATCACACAGAAGAGGCCAAGGTACTCAATGCCTTCTTTGCCTCAGTCTTTACTGATAAGACTGACCTTCAGGAATCCCAGGACCCTGAAGCCAGGGGAAGGTCTGGAGCAAGGAAGATTACCCTCAGTGGAGGAGGACCAGGTTAAGGAGCACTTAAAGAAACTGGGTATACATGGGGCCTGACAAGTAGGACCCATGGATGCTGAGGAATCTCACTGATGTCACTGTAAAGTCACTCACAATTATCTCTGAAGAGTCATGACGACTGGGAGAGGTTCCCAAAGACTGGAAGAGCACAAGTATCGATCCCATCTTCAAGAAGGGCAAGAAGGAAGATTTGGGGAGCTACAGGCTGGTCAACCTCACCTCAGTCCCTGGGAAGGTGACAGAGAAGATCCTCCTGGAAAACATTTCCACACACATGAATGAGAACAAGGTCATTGGGATTAGTCAGCATGGACTTAGGAAGGGAAAATGAAATCATGCTTAACCAAATTGATAGTCCTATGTAATAAGTGCATGAAAGGATAGCAGCAGATGTTGTTTATATTTAGAAAAGTTTTAGAAAAGTCTTTGACAGTGCCTCCCATAACATCATCATCAACAACCTGACAAAGTACAGGTTAGATAAGTAGACAGTAATGTGGACGGAAAACTGGCTGAACACCCAGGAGACCATTAATCTTCATCAGTGACCTGGATAATGGGACACAGAGTGCATCCTCAAGAAGTTTGCAGATGGTACTAAACTGGGAGGAGTGGCTGATACATTCAGAAGGACCTCAACAGGCTGGAGAACTGGGCAGAGAGGAACCTCATGAAGTTCAACAAGAGGAAGTCAAAGTCTTGCACCTTGGGAGGAGTAATCACACTGTACAGTACAAGTATCACACTGTACTATACAAGTACCAGTACACACTGGGGGATGACCAGTTGGAAAGCAGCTTTGCCGAGAAGGACCTTGATGTCCTAGCTGATCATAAGCCAACAATGTACCCTCACAGAAAAGAATGCCAACGGCCTCCTGGGCTACATTAGGCAAAGTACCGCCAGCAGGTCGATAGAGGCGATTCTTCCCTTCTGTTCAGCACTGGTGAGGCCACACCTGGAGTACTGCATCCAGTGCTGGGCTCCTCAGTAGAAGAAAGATATGGAACTACTGGAGAGAGTCCAGTGAAGAATCACCAAGATGATAAAGGGATTGTAGCGTCTTCCATATAAGAAGAGGCTGAGAGAGTTGAGACTGCTCAGCCTGGGAAGAGAAGGCTTAGGGGGAATCTTATCAACATGTACAAATATCTGATGGGAGGGAATGAAGAAAACTGAGATACTCTTCTCAGTGATATCCAGTGATAGGACAAGAGGCAGTGGGCACAAATTAAAACCACACAAAATTCAATCTGAACACAAGAAAACAATTATACTGTGAGGGTGGGCAAACACTGGTAGAGATTGCCCAGAGAGTTCCATCCTTGGAGATATTCAAAATCTGACAGGACACAGTCCTAGGCAACCTGCTCTAAGAGGCTGTGCTTGAGCAGAATTCAATCTGAACACAAGAAAACAATTATACTGTGAGGGTGGGCAAACACTGGTAGAGATTGCCCAGAGAGTTCCATCCTTGGAGATATTCAAAATCTGACAGGACACAGTCCTAGGCAACCTGCTCTAAGAGGCCGTGCTTGAGCAGCAATGTAATTAGACTAGATGATCTCTACAAGTTCCTTCCAACCTAGACAACTGGAATAAAGCTCTCTCAGGGGAAGTTCAGACTGGATATTAGGAAAAGGTTCTTCACTAAGATTGTGGTTGATCACTGGAACAGACTCCCCAGGGAAGTGGTCATGGCACCAAGTCTGTCAGAGTTCAAGAAGCATCTGGACGACGCTCTTAGTCATATGGTTTAGTTCTAGGTAGTCCTGTGAGGAGCAGGAAGTTGGACTCGATGAACCTTATGGATCCCTTCCAACTTGAGATATTCTACAATTCTATGATAATTCTGTGATGAGGTAGCAGATTTTGTTTCATTTTTAAGGTTTAAGCGATATCACTTTTTTTTTGGTAAAGAATTTAAAGCTTAGCCATGTGTGTTATGAGAATCAAGCCAGCGTCTATTAACACAGTAGGTGTAACCCATCAATTCAGAAAGCTGATTATTAATGCTAGAGACTTTGCTGAGAGCAAAGCAAGAACAGTTAAAATCCCAGTTCAATCTTTCTATAACTCTGCCTCCCAACAACCTGGAGAGTCGCAGGGAAACCAGTCCAAACAGGCCCAATTATTCATGAAGGTTCCAATTTGATTATAAAGTTTAAAATTTGGAAGACTAGCTTTTCAGGTGCTGGAAGCTTTTTAATAAAAACCTTACCAATTTTAGAAAGCCTAGACTTTTATTTCAGAAAACCAAAAGCAAGTCTCTCTTTCTTCAACAGGCAGCCTTCTAAATACAATACACCTCATAAAGGTGATTTCACAGTGGTATCTGGGGTAGAAAAATACAGAACAAACCCACTTTATTTGGGTCTTCTCTATATCCCCCACAGCTTCAGTTTTAGACAAACTCACCTAGCCAGCAGTTGCTACTATCTTATTCAATCCATCAACAGCCTTTCAGTTTCTACTTTTTTCTCCCTATCTAATCAAAATGTCTCCACTATCTCTTTCTCTACTCATGAAACTCCTCTTGTATCTCCCTAATTTTTCCAGAAGGTATTACAAACATTTAACCATTACAGCTTCCCAGAGTTGCTTGGAAAATGTTAATAGTGTAACAAGCTGTAATAAGCATTTTTTTGGTTCTAAAACCACAGAAAATAATTTATTTAAAAGTCTGTGCATTTCCACTACCTTAAGCTTCAAAATGTTATTCTCTTATCTCAGTAAGGTCCTCTTCATGGACCCCAGAATTAGTAAGTTCCATTAAAGATACTTGCAGAATGCTCTTAGGGTTATCAAATTTGGGGTTTTTTTTGCCATTACCAAGGCAGATGTTTCCATTCTGCAAGGCAGACAGTAGAAGTAAACTTTAAATTGTTTCCCAGTGACTTGGTCACTCCCTGGCAGGCACCAAAAGGAGCAAATAGGCACTCTACCTTCTATGTGCACATTCACAGTAGGCCATTATGGTCAGAAAGCTTCATGCCACTCTGACCCAGACAATAAGGGAATATGAGATAAAAATAAGACTCCAGATAGCAATTCGCAGAACATGCAATTTCAACATGTATTTTCAAGACCCTGTCTTCTTAATGATGGCTTACAAGGTACCACAAAACTGTTGCTGGAAGGGGGAAGGCAACCAACAGACAAAGCATTATAGATTTTTTTCTGCTAGCTTTCTGTTAGTTTCTAAAGCCCTATAAGCTCCAAAATCACTGAAAGCTTCTCCTCCACTACTTTAGATTTCTGAAAAAGCTTTTAAGCTCCCTATATTTCCTTTTACCTCTCTTAATTCAACGACCAATTTTTGCTTTAATTAGGACTGTACACAAAAAGCATTCAGACAGTGAAACATGCTATCACTTCGCTGTTTCTTACCACTCTGAAGTTATGCAAAAGTTGTTCCATGTAAGACTGGAACTCAAGACAATAATAAGTAGCATAAGATCTCCCATTTTCTAATATTGTATCCCAAAGTTCAGTTTGACTGTTAGTATGTGTCTGAAGCTTCCCCAAATATTTGTGCTTTAGGGTTCTAGAAACGGTCACAAATCAGGATGCGGCTAAAGATTCACATGCTTTAAACTCGAAGGGATGGTGAAACTCTAATGAAGAGAGACCAGGTATACCCAAAGCTCATGAAATAATAAAAGTATTAATATACACTTGAAGGTATTTAATATGCATGCTTAAAATTAAAAAAAAGACAGGTCATCACTTTCACACTTGCAAATGTTGACCATTTCCTTCTAGCACAATTTCTGAAGCATAGTAAAAGCATATAGCAACCTGTAAGTTATCCCAGAACATAATTCCCCAGTATGCTTTACACAGAACTGTTCTGCTTTACCAGATTATGCCTCCTC
Organism: Pelecanoides urinatrix; assembly: GCA_013400755.1. Classification (NCBI taxonomy): domain Eukaryota; kingdom Metazoa; phylum Chordata; class Aves; order Procellariiformes; family Procellariidae; genus Pelecanoides; species Pelecanoides urinatrix. The sequence continues at coordinate 96,043 of VZTQ01000367.1, read as the reverse complement.
TTTTGCTTCATTTTATTTCCCTCAGCCCTGTAGTTAATAACACTGGTCACTGTACAAACTTAGAAATCTAGGTGCAATAGTAATTGTTAAAATTGTTTTCATACCAGTTGATATTTGCCACTTACCTGAGTGTCTTTCCACCTGGTAATAAAGCTGTTCTCTATATCCATTTGTTTGACCTGGTCTTCATTTATCTGTTTAAAATGGATCATTTTTGATCCATTAATAAGTATAAGGGAGCTACTATAAAAATTACAACATAAACTATCAAACACTAATTTAATATAATACACTAAGATAAATACAAATATAAATATAGAGGAATGCTTACATTTAACAATAGTAAATAATAAATAGTAATGTAACAATAATAAATATTGTTAAAATTAACAATACTGATAGTTATGTTCTTATAGAAGCAGCTATGCAAAATATTCTATCAGTCAGAAACAGCACTTCATTGATGGGATTCATTACTATAAACGATATCAAATACATATTAGAAGAGAGAGGACTTCATGAAAAGCTGCCAAACAATGTTATAGTGGCACAGGAAACTCTAAACCAAAATGGCTAATATGTATTGCTGCTAGTAGTATCTTTTCTATCCAGTTGGATTTAATGTTCTTTCTAGGCCTAAGGAACCAAACACTTTCTCTAAAGTCTTTATTGTAACTACAGCTCAGAGACTAAGAACACAGAATTCTTCCATGCATCAGTTCTGATCAGGCCCATAAAATTTGAATAGAAGTATTATTTTTAATAGTCATAATCTTAATTTTTTCTTAAAATCGGTATGCTAGTGTCAGCAAGAAGAATGTGCACCGTTTTGGAAAACAGTACCTCACAGCAATCCTATATAGTCTTTCCTATACAGGCTAAGCTAGCTGGGAAACAAAATTTAAAGCAGACAAAGAATAATGTCCACTGAATTAAGATCAAAAGCCCTGAAAATCCTCAGACAGCACAGCTAATAGCAAGATCATCTTTAAGAAGATTTCTATATTTTAGCATGTCTAACAGCTGAGCAATTAGGACACTTTTATATGAAGTTACCTACATCAAAAAGTTGCACATAATTTTTAATTAGATCTTCAATTACATTGACTTCTTCACTAGTTTGGCCTTTAGTCTGAAATAAGCATGAGGAAAATACCATGGCTAGATTGTGGGGGTTCATATGATTGATTTCAGAACACTTCTGCACCCTGTTGAAGGAAAAATAAACATATTTAGAAGGTTTCAGTGTTCCTTTAATTGTCTGAGGCTCCTCTACAGAATATGGAGTTCATATCCAAAAGAGTAACTACATTAAATGCAATGAAAAGTCTAATAGTATTTATTCTTTTTTGTATTTATTTCTTTACACTTTATCTCACATCTCATTACAGAAATGCAAACTTACACTTTATCTGCGTCTCAAGTGATATCAAAATTATTTAGAATAGAATAAAAACAGAATAGAATAGTTGAGTTGGAAGGGACCTACAACAATCAGCTAGTCCAACTGCCTGACCACTTAAGGGCTTACCCTTAAAGTTAAACCATGACGTTAAGGGCATTGTCCAAATGCCTCAAACACTGACAGGCTTGGGGCATCAACCACCTCTCTAGGAAGCCTGTTCCAGTGGTTGATCACCCTCTCGGTAGAGAAATGCTTCCTAATGTCCAGTCTAAAACTCCCCAGATGCAGCTTTTAACCATTTCCATGTATCCTATTGCTAGATCCCAGGGAGAAGAGATCCACACCTCCCTCTCCACTTCCCCTCCTCAGGAAGCTGCAGAGAGTAACGAGGCCGCCCCTCAGCCTCCTTTTCTCCAAACTAGAGAAGCCAAAAGTCCTTAGATGCTCCTCACAGGACATGCCTTCCAGCCCTTTCACCAGCTTTGTTGCCCTCCTCTGGACACATTAGAATACGTTCACATCCTTCTTAAATTGTGAGGCCCAGAATCGCACGCAGTACTCAAGGTGAGGCCGCACCAATGCTAAATACGGCTTTGCCGTATTATGTTACGTAAGGATATCCTACAGACTTATGATCTAAGATCAAACCAAATGTGGAAAGAAATGAGATCCTTCTTAGTTTCTATGCTTATGGTACAGTTTTCATATCAGTTCTGTTGTTTACATAATGTGTCCTCTTTTGGAAGCAAACACTTTAAAGTATCACAGAATTTTGGCTGTTATACACATGAATTCAAACTACTTTCAGAACAGATATAACCTCATATTAATATATCTGAACTGGATATGCTTAGAAACATCGTTAAACGCTATACTTACTATAATCTTTATCCCAACAATGGTAGCAAATCAATTTAATAATCATATAAATAGATTTTAAAGGACATCTGCTACACACCTGGCTATGTAATGTAATTTCTGAACACAATATCCTGTAAAGAAAAGGTTCTATGCATTCTCTACTCATTATAATGTATCAGGAATGTAATTTGACTCGTTCAATAGATAATATAATATAATATAATATAATATAATATAATATAATATAGACCATTACTATTTAACCATTGCAGAATCATCAAAGTCCACATTTTTTTATACATTTGCTGCTGCTTATTTGATCTAGGAATAAGACCATGACCTTTGTTGCTTAAACAAGTTTATATTTTGGATATTCTCTACCACTACAAAATGAAAAACAGAAAGGGTAGCTAATTCTCAAAGTTATTATGTGCAATACAGATCATGGAGAAGGACATTTTCCCCGAAAAAAATCTTTTAATTTCAAGAACCATTTGCAACAATCCTCTGGAAGACTAGGAGACTGGGATAAAATGAGTTCGTATATAGAAGCTACATCGAAAATTACACTATTTGGACACATACACTGGCAGCCCAGTGTATAGATACCTACTGCTAAGAATACAACCAAAGAAAAAACACATTATAAATTAAAGGGAATCATATAATTAATCGTCACAACTAGGTAAGCTTTTGATGCTTACTAGTTAATGAAACAAGCCACATTTCATTTATGGTAGAGTTATACTGAGAATACATTACAAGAATTTCTCTGCTACAGTGCATCATTTGCATTGACCTGTAAAGATGTTCAATTAAAGCAGCCAAAGTTGCCCTATTGACTGGTGGAAGTGTCCGAATAAAAGCTCCATACTTCCTCACACGTTCCTTTTCATTCTGTGTATCTGCCGGAAAATAATCATTGAGCATTAACAACAATGCACACTAAAAATCAACAGCAGTTCTCATTAACTATATTGGCATCATCTAGTCATTTAAAATTACAATTTACCCAATCATCCTCGTCTTCATTAAGGCAATACTGACAATCTACTATTAACAAAGTCTATTATTGTACACTAGTTCAAGGAAACAATATCAGCAATAAAGAGGGCCAGTTCTATATTCAAGCACCATTTGCTACAGTTTAAGACTAAATCCCAGGATACCAATTGCTTTTTCTCTCAAAGGATATTTAATATGTTGTGTGTGTGTGTACACTGTGAGTGCATCTGTGAATGCACAAGTACAAATGTACTTCTAAGAGTTCCCAGAGATGAGAAAGGAAAAGAGCTTTTCAACTTTTTTATTTTTATTGGAAAATTGTCTCAAGGTCCAAAGTAGTTTAAAGATCCAAATACATAAGACTGATAAAAGGAGAGAAAAGGGGAAGGGGTGGTGAAAAAATTGTACAAAGTTACACAGCTGAACAGTGGCAGAGCCGATGATAGGAATTCCAGTCTTGGGAATTAGAGTATCTGAGACACAGACACAGCCCTCTACTTTCAAGTTAAGTCTTGCTTATCTTGTAGCATAGATACTACAATGCATAATCCTGCTCGGGGCATGAGCAAAGTTAATGTAAATTTTATTTATTTATTTAGCTTTTTCTACTCAGTCCCTTGCTTCTCTCAAGTTTCTGAAAAGAAAAAGCACAGAAGAACTCTTATCTCTTCCAGCTAATTGCTAGCACTCTCCACTAACTACTGCACTATGTTTATTTCTTCAGTAATTGGAATAAAAAACAAAGAAACAACAAAAACAAAGTTTAAAGGTCTTCTACTCTGTCTTCCTAAGTGTTTTAGTCCTCCCATGAGTACCTTCAGTGTCACTTAACTATAACAGGACAAGATTCTCTGCTGTAAAGATGAAGCAGAATTTTAGCCCCATGTACAAATCAGGAAGTTAAATCACTGTAACACCATTATGCACTTTCACAAAAGATCCAACTTAAATATAAACTGCTACAGATACAACTTTTTCTGATTTGTGATGAGAGCAATCTTGTGGTAAGTGAATAAATTCTTAATATTCTTTCCTCTAGTTTGTTCAAATCGAGGTTAAAGGTCAAAAATGTGTAATATTCACACTTGAATTTCCCAAACTTCTAGTGGTTCATATTAAAGGAACCTCCATATGTTTGAATTTAAACAAAATCAGAGAGGAATATGCTTTTCATATCTTTTTTTAAAGACAAAACTCACCACACAGTAAACAGGCCTATATGATTTCAATGCACTAATACAGAAATCAATGTTCTATCTTAGCTTTTCCTATGCAACTCTTACTGCTACGCATCATCTACAATTTCATAGCACAGTTTGGGAGGAAGGGAATTTGTTTCTTGCAGTTTGTAAATACTGCAATATAGAAACAAAGAAATATAGCTGGTTTGTAAGAACACTATAAAAATCATCACAATTCATGCAATGAGTAACTTATTTATTTATTAGTAATCTCATGGTTCTGTTTTCAACTATACAGAGACACACATTCTCATGTTATAAATACATCACAAGTTACAGTTTGGGTTGAAGTTACTTAAATTTTCTTTCAAATTAAATTAGTATTTCTAAGGAAACAAAAAACAAGTAACAGTTGTTAACAAATCTACATTGTTAATATACATAACTTTGTGTGAATGTTCATAAAAGATATTTGAAGAATTTAAGCAGCACGACTGTCATTTAACAGATGATAGCATCAACATTCTGCCACTTTTGAACTAAACTTCTACATATGGTCAAAAGACAGAGTACATGTTTTTTTCCTACTCTATTTCTTGAATTCTAGCATCAATGCTTCCATAAAATATTAATCATCACTTCTTACCTTGGCTGATCCAACTACAACACAGTGCAATATTGGTCTACTGTTTACAGATATATTGTCAAGGAAACATCGCTATTATTATTATTCTGGTTCACTTAAAGGCAATAAAATCATCTCTGATTAACATAAGTCTATTGAAGCCAAGTTCTAAACATTTTTTCCTCACTACAATTGTTTTGCTGATTATCAAATAACATAGGTAAACACAGGGCAAGTAATTAACAACCCCCTCAAATTTGATACTGAAAATGTACATACAACCTTTCCTGTATTGAGTGTTATTGAATACATTACCTAATGCAGAGATCCAGAATGGATAAAGTTCTTTAGTGAGAAGTGCATCATCTATTTGAGAAAGAAAACTTTTCAATACATCAGTCACATCTTCAAGCTGGTGTTTTCCTGCTCTTAGTTTAACACTCCTTGCATCTTTTTTGAAGCTTTCCAGCAGCTCAGCCACATTGGAAGAATTGCCATTCTTAAGGTAGATCTGCTTGCTACCTAAACCTAAGTTACAGAAATAGAGGACAGAAAAATAAATAAATGTAAAATCAAGTATTCTTTTAAAAATTCCACACGTTATTATATGAAAAGTATATCTGGCTGTAAAACGCATCGTATTTCCTACTAAAATCTCTCTCACTTTTTGCACATACTCATTTTGTTAGTAAAGACACTGCCAAGCCTGCTTACACCCAACCAGACCTCTTTGCAAAAAACCACATCATAATATTAAACAAGCCCGGGATCACAATTTCAGAAATACTTTACAGGCAATTCAAATCCCCAAGTCTCTTCACGACTTCCCAAAACAATAGTTTCAAAAGGCATCGTAAAGGAAAGAAGTTTTGATGACTGGTATTGCATTACACATAAAACACGGCTGCTTTCATAAGCAAAACTATTTTATTACTCTACTGACCAACTCAACTTAGTAAAGTATTATTGTATTCATCCAACCTGAAACATTTCACTCTTAAAAGCCTCAAGATTAGTAGAAAGTATTCCTTTTTTCTGATTTTTCTCACGTTCAGGAAGACATCAGGCAGCCACTATTCACTTCACCAAAACCAACTTGAAAGAAAATTCATAGTCTAAAACACAGTCAAGACTACCATCAATTACTGCATATGAGAGTAGCCAAAACATTATTCTTTTTGGTTTTTCAAACTTGTGGAAGTTTGGCGTGAAAGTTTGGCATAGATGTGCAGTCCCATTGTTTCTCTTTGTAGTGGTGTTTCCTGCATTCCCCACTTTTCTTGAAAGAGAATCGTGTTTTATACAAAACCCCGCTTTTCTTATGTACCTGTCAAATTAAGCACTGTCAAAACCTATGAAATCATGTTCTTGCAATTCACCTTTCCTGTAATGTCCACAAGCACTACCATTTGATACTGCCTTGGTGTTGTTACTGTCAGGAACAGCTGTGGAACTGATAGTGTCTGTCATCTGTAGACCACAACTGAAGACAGAACCTTTACCATGTTGACATTATGCATTTGTATGCATACAAGTAATGCATATAAATAATTCCTTCAGCTTTCAAATGAGTATTGTAACACCCAGTAATGCTGATCCTATAAAAACATATTTTTCAATAAAGATTTAATTTATTTAAAAGACATTAGGAAATTGGATTTTAATTTAGAACACACACGAGCGACTGGTCTGAGTGGCGGACATAATTACTCTGCTTTAACAACATTTCAGCACATCAAACAGTGTAAACTATACTTAGAATAATTTCTAGTGCTAATGATTAAAAAATAATTTAGCAAAAACATTTTTTCTCTTGGTTTTAGGCAATAGTTGTAACCCAGACACAACTATTTACCATAATGCGTGTTGTCATATTCAAAAGTTATTTAGTTAAATTTCAATCACTGAAATATAAATTAGGCTTTCTCATACTGACAGAGGTTACAGACACATTTATGCTGAAGACAGATTTTACAGAGTTGATACATATTTAACATTTCACAAGAAAACTGATGAATTTGCAGTAGTACAAATGACACAGACATCATCTCCATATTATCTAATGCTATGGAAAGTTATGCTGGCAAAATTTACTTAAACCAATAGTAACTGACTATATGTCCTTAGTCTCCAGCAGCCTTAAGACTGAACTCGGCTCCACAGTTAATATCAGTTTCCCAGAAGATGTGCTGACCAGTCCAGGTCATAGCCTTTGCTGGTTCACATAGCTTATTTTCAGGGCTGAGGTGTTCTGCACTGAGGCACTGGACCTGAGGCTGAGCTACATCAGGCAAACAAGCCAATTTTTAAAATAGGAAGGTGCCTATAAAGGCCATCTACCAAGTTGTATTTCCCCAAACTGCCCATTCTCAGATGTGTGGCAGTGTACTTCACCACTGCATCAAAGAGTGGCGAGGCTAATGAGGGGTATGGTTTTTACTTTAGGTAACATATAAACTCATTCAATAAGATCTGATGGTGTGGGGGCTTAGGTATTATACAAATGATCTTAGGTTGAATAAAATCTGCTATACTTACCATACTGTGTAACAAATGCTATACAGCTGTTCACTATAATAGGAACATCATTTTTGCTGAGCTGCTGATCTTGTAATGCATTACCATCTGTACCTGCTGCTTTTTCAATTGCAGTATACCAGACCATGAAATCCAGCTTTGTATGGCCATGAATGTATAGCGTTCTGAAAAGTATAAAAATATTTTAAATGCAGAAAAGAAATAGAAAACTGATGTAATTGTACTACAGCAACAGAGCAGATGTCCGGAAAAAAAAAGAAATACTTGGAGTAAGACATCAAGGCACCTTCTACCACATAAAGCTGTGGTGGTGGCCTATTTTTATAGCATCTTTTTTTTTCCAACTACATTTGTACTAGCAGTGTCACAATAAATGAAAGATCCACAAACACTGTCACAGGCCTTTGAAAGGACCTGACCAACATTTTAATTACTCTTCTTCAGTCTTGCCCCTACACTGTGCATTCATAAGTCCAAGTCAAAGTTAAGCGGGAAAGAGAGATTAAGAGACATTTTTCAATACTGAAAAGGCTTTCCTTCTTTTCTATTCCCCACCCCTCCACTTCTTTAGAGGACACATACTGAACTTCCCTCCTTCACATATATCAAAATGATCACCCTTAGGAAATCACAGAGCGAAGGAACATGTATGAAAAAAATAAGAATTGAGGTAGAATAAGTTAATGCAACTCTTTAATTACCTGTTCATCTCAAAGCATGGCCCTGTTCTGATTTTATTATTTAAACATGTTACAGTAATCTCGTCTGTTTACCCTTGACAGGCTAGCTTCTAAAAGACAATTCCAAAATTGAACAGTTTAAGGGTGTATGTCCACCCATATGCATGTATGTAATAAAACAACTGTTTTAAGTATTAAAATAGCAAGCAAACTTTTCTACATACATACTCCTCGTCTCCCACTGAAGAAATGTAAGGGATTCATTTTTTAATGATAATTTATTTGCTTATTAGGAAAAGTTAAAATGTTCTACTTAACTTCTATGAAAATACTTTCATCAAAATATAAACAAACATTCATTTTGATCATTTTATTTAGAAAAAAACCAAAGCATTTTATATAAAGATGGACTATTTAATTTCAGACTTCTATTAGCATCTTTCAATTTTGCTTTTATAAACATTTCCATTCTAGCATTCCTATCACAATAGAAAGTGACGATGCAGTCAATGTACACACACAGACCCAGGATGTGAAGTATTCTCAGGATCTACCACACAGACTTAGCCATTCAGCAGCAGAATAGGAGACACTAAAATATTTCATCTTACTGAAGCCCCTTTTTAAAAAGTCTCTATTTCATTACTTCGGAAGTCATACTAACCACCACACATGCCTGGCTAGTAGAAACACTCAGTCTCTCTCTTCCTTTAAGAAAAAGCAATACTTTGCATAAAGCTCTCAAATTTTTACAGCAAAATGAGTGTGCCCAACTCAATACTTTCAAACATTTTCTGAAGACCTATCAGAACGGATATCCTACATGGGTGGTTCTCAACCAATGGCTTCCAAACAACATATCACCCTGACGTCCCTCAGTATTGCTGTAGTCATATATAAGAGGAAATGAAAAAGTTTGAACTGAGTGGAAGAGTCTGACAGTGGATTTTACACTATTCCTTTAGTACTATTATTCACAGATTGGCAGAGGTTAGGAGTATGATGTATAAAAGATTTATGTTGCTTCCCAACACAAGCGATGCACACATATATGCATATTACTGTCTTTTTAAAATTTTACCTGCACAACAGCAGGATTAGCATTACAGTATTATGCAAAAGGATAAATGGAAGTCTCAACAGATTATTTTTTGTTATCTAAAGAATTATGCTATGTACACAAGGAGCAACATACTGTAAAGTGAAAATATTATCACTTCTAAACAAGAAAAGGGCAACTCTGCTGTGTATCAATGAATTGGTACGAGAGGAGGAGAGAGGAAATATAGTAGCGTATTGAACTTCAAAGGTAATTTAAGCTTATCCGTATTTTTTCACAGAGATATGAAAGTCTAAATAATGTGCCTATGAATTACCTAAACTATGTGAAAAAGACCATCTTGTATTCTATGGATCTTCCCATCTTCCCCTCAATGCATCACATTAGGAAAAACGTATCAGAACCACCAAGAGATGATACTGTCATTATATTCTAAAATTTGAAAAGATGTTCAGTTAAATTCAAATTACAGAGGAAGAAGTTACTTAATAACTAACAAAGAAAATGGGGTATCTCTTTAAGTACCAGTCCTATAGCACCACCAGAGTCATGAAAGAGAAGTTGCTGGTAAAAAATATAAACGTGAAAAATCTTACTGCTATTGTGGAACTCGGATCGTTCATTGCAGGCAACTAATTATTTTCAAAAAAAATTATTAACTTTGCACAGTCAAAAATCTCCAGAGCAGTCACCTAAGTCAGATAAGTCAGAGAAGCAATTTCAGCATTTACTACAACACCATGAAAGAGAAGAAGGGAGAAAAGGAAATGAAACCAGTATCAGACACAGTTCAGAATTCAGTCAATTTACTGTGCAAGTGGCTTAGAAAGCTCATCTCAAACTGCAGTATTTTTGGCACACCCAGGAAACACATTTAAATCATGAAAACATACAACAATGTACGAATAAAAAGTTTAAGCATTCCTTCTAATTTTAACACTTTCAGCCACACTTAACATTTTTTTCCTATTTGGAAACCATTTGTTTATCTCCATGAACCTGGAAGATGGCATGAAAAGGAAAGGGGAAATAGTTACCAACAGGAAAGCAGAACTTCCCACAAAGCACAGTAGAAGTCTTCTACAGAACTTCTCAAAGTAACAGAGACAGCTTTGCAGATCTAGCTTCTGCTTTTCGTGTCAATGTCATCATCTCTTCCACACAGTTTTCAGAGACAGTAGTAATAACAAATACACTTATTTCTCACTGAAATAATTGCTGTTATCAAAATACAAGGTTATATTAAACACAAGGCTTAAGACTAAGTATATAAACACAGGCTGAAGTGTACTGGTGTCTCATGTAGCACAAAACTGAGCAACTTAATGTCAAGAATACTTCTAAGCTTATAGAATTAATCACGTTTGAAAGAATTTTTACTGTAATGTTTACAAAGGTCTACCTATCACGCAGACTAATAACTACTTTGCACAGACTCTGAACCAAAATGCATTCCTACAATATAAATTCAGTGCCTTCTACAATATGTTTATATATGTGCTACTTCTTCCAGTTCACAAAATTGATGAAGAGCACGCATTTCATAACAAATAGTTAGCAATAGCGACTACACGGTGAATAATGGTGGAGTTTTTGCTCTGTTAAGTGTGAAGCACACACAGTCCATACCCCAGAAATTAGTAATTTAAGCATTCAAACAACCAAGAAAGCCAAGGAATGTAAATTTCTGCCTTAGTGAATTGAGGCAATTGAATTGGCACAAATGACTGAAGCAGTCCAAGACCACATAGTCTCAACATCAAGGAAGCTATTCTTAGCTTTTCAACTTTATCATGGACTACCATCACAACCTTCTGCACCAGTAGTCAGACAAACAACATATATGAGCACACTTTATCCACAACAGTGCAAAGGCTTATCTTTAACCAATCTTGCAAAGTCCACTAGCTTTAGCTATGTCTGTATGCTTTGCTGCACAAGTCTGCATTGGGAAAGCAGTGATACTAAGTGATTCTGGGTAAGGGTTGTGGGGAGGAAGGGTGAGCACAACTCAGTACCCTCCAGCAATTTTCAAGTGATTCTAATAATCTACATGTCTGAAAACAGAGGTACTAAGGCGGCATGCATTGCTATGGAATTATACAGGAATAATCAAATTGCAACTAACGCATGGAAATTCCACTAATAATTAGAGATATATAACAAAGGTCAGCAATATTTCTTCATAGGATACTAAGGGTCTTATATCCAGCACATCATACTGGAATCACAAAGTCCTTTCACTCCTCTGAGTCTTATGTTTAGATTATTTCTGGATTCTAGAATTTTGTGCTCGTAACTGCATTTTACAAGAAATCTTACAGCTATCATCAAAGGCTTAAGAAGAAAGCATTGTAACTAATGAACCATGAGCATAAAGAAATTGTGCCAGTATGTAGGGAAGGTTTATTATCTGTAATAAGAAAGCGCTAACTACAAAAGAAGTGTTATGGGGGGCGGGGCGGGGGGCGGAAAGCACCATCTGGATTACGTCATGGTCTGAAAACATTCACTGACACCTAAGAGAGCTTAAATGATTACAGAAAAAAAAAAAAAGAACATTTGAAACTGAATTGTCTGCACAACTATTTTTCCTTAAAGTATGGCATTAGAGATTTTGCATTCAATTTTATATATAGAAGCTATTTTTAACAATTACTGTACATAGTTGTTTTCAGACACCTTTCTTCTCTTCAATGTATAGATCCCTCTGTTGACCTCTGCTGAACTACACAGGAGTAGATTCTTCAATCTACTATGCAACTTCTGTTTGGATGGTGACAAGAGATTGAGTATCATCAATCACTGCGGGAATTTTACAAATAGATAGGAGAGATCAAGGCAAAAAAACCCCAAACTGAGTATGGAGCAAGCCAGAGGACATCTCTGTGTGACAGAGGTAAGTGTCAGACACAGAAATCTGGAAAATGGTTTGCCACTTCTAGCAAGAAGTCAAGAAGCATTTTAACTCTGAAAGCAGAACACAAGAGGAGGTGAATGACCACCTGATTACAGCGTAAGAGAACAGTGTAGTGAGAAGTCAGGATTTCCAGCTGGGTTGGAGATAGTTCTAACAAGTTGGACAATACGTTCCAACAGAGATCAGAGTGCAATGAAATTTCAATAGGTGCTACAAAAGGGAGTGTGTTCGTCTCTAATTTACTTTAGCAAAGATACCCAAAGACAAACATGAAACGTCTTTGAGATCTGAAAAAAAGATCTAGAATTAGAAAAGGTCTAGGATTATTGTGAAAATTTAGGAAGTACACTGAGCTTCAGAAACGAAAACACTGTTCAAATGAGAAACAGTCTTGTTGCTTTGAAAACATTTTAGCCACGTTCAGCCTCTCATGATATGCTATTACTCGCAATGTCCAACAGTTTGTATGATTACCTCCTCATATTTCTGAGCTGGTAGTCGTCTTTCACTGAACACGTCAGAGAATAAATGAACAGCAAGGTGCTAAGTAGAAAACAGGGTAGAGGAAGAAGGGGGGGAAAAAAAGGGAAGGGGGGGATGTTCNAGAAGAACAGTATGAGCTTCAGTAAGAAAATACTCAAGGTATTTTCATCGTTTCTTCTAATAAAATTTATTAAGATGTTGTAAGACATCAACCATATTTATTTCTTTATGCAAAAAAGGGCAGGGTTTTGTTGTTTTGGGGTTTTATTGGGGGGGTGGGGTTTTTTTTTCTTTTTTTCCCCAACCTTTCCTTAATTCTGGAAAAATCTTACTCATTCTGTTTCATTCTTGACATACGTTTTTTTAGGATTTTATCATTTATCCTGCGTTTAAATGACTAACAAATTAACATGAAAGCTGTCAATAGATCAGTATATAGGATCTCTTTCAAGTGATCAATCTATGCCAAACTTGGCATTAGACAAGCACTGCTATAAAATAACAGGCAAAATAGGAAAACCTAGAAACTATGATATATCATTTCGTCGATGCTGATGACTACTCAAAGGTATTAATTAATTTATCTAGGGTTTGGAGGGGCAGAATAAGGATTGCTGGTTTTGTTTCTATTTACAATAATTGAGTCTAAAGATAAAGGTGATTTTATATTTAATAATTTTCCACACACACACATTAAATTTCTTATCACTGCAAGATGCAATATCATGCAACTGTGCTGAACACCTGGATACTTTTGGAGTAATATCCTAAGAAAGAATCACTATGCCAAAGCTTATATACCCATATGGCTTTTAATGGTTAAGATAATGTGAACACTATGTAATTAAATTATTTATGGCAGACTTCAGTGAAGAAAAATTAAATACATTCATGGCCATCATAAATCAGCCATGGCCCTGTTGAAATTATTTTCAAATAGTTCAGAATTTCCATTAAACTATTAAAAGCAGTTCAGGGAAAACCTACCCTCATTTGGCAGAAATATTATAATGAAAGAAATAATAAAAGCTGACTTGGAACTAGAAGTTTTGCTCAGCGTTGATATCTATGAAATTAGATGTACAGTTTGTATTCACCTATTGGATTGCACCTTGAATAGGATACCTCTGGTTCCCTGGTTGGTCTATGCAGCTTACTTAATGCTAAATCTTTCAATGTGCCTCTTCAAAAAAAAACCCAGTAGGAAAAAGTGTTTGCTTCTGATCTGCGTCACCTTACTGAATTCTGGAACTTAAACAGTATCTAAGGAAGAGTTAAAATTCAGAACACATAAGTTACAATGAGCTTCTCCAAGAAGTTTCTCCAACTCTGAATAGATGTCAAAGGTATCTGTGGGTTGTTTTTTTTTTTTCTGTTTCCCCAACAGAGAGAAAAACAATATTGCTTTATTAAGCT
>VZTQ01000367.1:67514-81468 GCA_013400755.1 Pelecanoides urinatrix | reverse complement strand
GGCGGGTCCGGGGCTGCCGGGCGGGCGGCGAGGCGGACGGGGGTGGGGGGGGGGGGGCGGCAGCTGGGCAGGCCGCGGCGGGGAGGAGTGGATTGTATTCATACCTAAGACACTTCAGAAAAATCTCACATGCCTTTTGGTAGTATTCTCTCTAAATTCCTGTGTTTTATACAAGCTGGAAAGCATGATGCACCTTGCAGCCCAAAACCACTGTAAACTCTTCCTCTGAGTAGTTATGGTTCAGATGAACATTCAATTTGTGTACCCCATGAATTTAACATACACATAAATTTACTAAGTATTTTTTAAAAGTCCAGATTCATAGATTTATTACATTATAATTATTTCAGAAGTAAGACTTGAAGTTTTTGTAGTTCTGAAGCTGTTTACTTGTGTATGCAATCACTCTTCAGTGAGAAGTCCATTTGTAACAAGTCATTCGTTTGCCTACAGGAGCCGACGGAAAAAGTGTCAAAGAAAAAGGTATATGATACTTGTAATGTATGATCTTCTCTAATTAATCAACCCAATGACTGAGACTTGGGAAAAAGGCATAAGTATTTGTAAGTAATGGGAAGTTAGGTTGAAGTCAGTAACAAGAACAACAGAAGAACAGTATGAGCTTCAGTAAGAAAATACTCAAGGTATTTTCATCGTTTCTTCTAATAAAATTTATTAAGATGTTGTAAGACATCAACCATATTTATTTCTTTATGCAAAAAAGGGCAGGGTTTTGTTGTTTTGGGGTTTTATTGGGGGGGTGGGGTTTTTTTTTCTTTTTTTCCCCAACCTTTCCTTAATTCTGGAAAAATCTTACTCATTCTGTTTCATTCTTGACATACGTTTTTTTAGGATTTTATCATTTATCCTGCGTTTAAATGACTAACAAATTAACATGAAAGCTGTCAATAGATCAGTATATAGGATCTCTTTCAAGTGATCAATCTATGCCAAACTTGGCATTAGACAAGCACTGCTATAAAATAACAGGCAAAATAGGAAAACCTAGAAACTATGATATATCATTTCGTCGATGCTGATGACTACTCAAAGGTATTAATTAATTTATCTAGGGTTTGGAGGGGCAGAATAAGGATTGCTGGTTTTGTTTCTATTTACAATAATTGAGTCTAAAGATAAAGGTGATTTTATATTTAATAATTTTCCACACACACACATTAAATTTCTTATCACTGCAAGATGCAATATCATGCAACTGTGCTGAACACCTGGATACTTTTGGAGTAATATCCTAAGAAAGAATCACTATGCCAAAGCTTATATACCCATATGGCTTTTAATGGTTAAGATAATGTGAACACTATGTAATTAAATTATTTATGGCAGACTTCAGTGAAGAAAAATTAAATACATTCATGGCCATCATAAATCAGCCATGGCCCTGTTGAAATTATTTTCAAATAGTTCAGAATTTCCATTAAACTATTAAAAGCAGTTCAGGGAAAACCTACCCTCATTTGGCAGAAATATTATAATGAAAGAAATAATAAAAGCTGACTTGGAACTAGAAGTTTTGCTCAGCGTTGATATCTATGAAATTAGATGTACAGTTTGTATTCACCTACTGGATTGCACCTTGAATAGGATACCTCTGGTTCCCTGGTTGGTCTATGCAGCTTACTTAATGCTAAATCTTTCAATGTGCCTCTTCAAAAAAAAAACCCAGTAGGAAAAAGTGTTTGCTTCTGATCTGCGTCACCTTACTGAATTCTGGAACTTAAACAGTATCTAAGGAAGAGTTAAAATTCAGAACACATAAGTTACAATGAGCTTCTCCAAGAAGTTTCTCCAACTCTGAATAGATGTCAAAGGTATCTGTGGGTTGTTTTTTTTTTTTCTGTTTCCCCAACAGAGAGAAAAACAATATTGCTTTATTAAGCTATTATTGGCTGTCCAGAAGACTGTGTAAACACTGCACCACTTCTTACATAGACAATTGCACAACAATCTATCATTGAAATAAAAAAATCCCAACTGATTACAAAATAAGAAATTTTTTCAATATTTTTACTTTCCTCTTTAAATATGTACCCATATATGAGGCAGAAATACTCTACCTCACTTCAAGTTTCAACCTCCCATATCGCTATATTTGAAAGAGTCATCTCAGCAAAATATTACCTACTTGGAAGCAGACATGGATCATGTTTGCTTCACAAGTATGTTTTTTTTCTAGCTAGTATGTTGCTAACTGAGATCAAACATTACAATAAGACTAACCAGGAGACTGATACATACCTTCTCAATCCTGACCTACACAGATTGAGACACAGAAATCTGGGACATAAGAGTGATAAAAAAAATTGAGAACTAAGTGGTAAATGCTCCAACGAGGTACTCTTTCTTTACAGGGTAAAAGAAGTTAGGTCCTTTTGAAGACACTGTTATTGGCAGACTAATCTGACTGGGAATAATTTTCTCAGTGGGAAAACTGCTTTTAATTAAGCAGTACTTGTTAGCATTTCCTGACACAGACATAAAACGTAATTAATACACAAAGATTTTCCCTCTTTTAAAAAGTCTGCAAATGTACTCTCTCTCTAGCAACCCCAAGTGAAAAAGCTCCATGACTGATCAGCAAGAATTCGAAGACATCAGTATAAAAGCAAATCAAAGCTTTATTCAGATAGCAACCTTACCTTCCTTTTTCAACAAGCAGCAGGATGTCTATTTTCTCTCCATTTTGCATCACGCTACTGACTGCTGAAAACAAAACATGTACACATTCATATGATCTACACAGACATGTATATAGACAAGCACATACATGCACATATTGTTTGTTTTTTTTTTCAAAATGACCTTCAGTGACAAAAGGAGTGTGGAATTCTTAAACATTTCAAATAAAGAATGCTGTTGATAATAGAAACAAAACTCCACAAAACACTACAATACGCTCACATATGCAAGAAAAATTAATACAGAAGATTATAAAGAAAGGTTGAACATGTACTTCTTAATGTGAAAACATGCTGCAGTGTTTTATTATATTAAAATTAAACTTGTAAATACAAGTTTTAGAAGACATAATGATACAGAAGTAAGCTGGATTTTTGAATCCTTTAATTTACTTGCACTCTAATGGCTGTAGATATTTACAATAACATAATGTGAGTTATATATTATACTGTGAAGACCACTGCCACCCTTCTTTATGTTGCCTTATGCTATTCCTGCTAAAAAAGGCACCCTGCAAAACACCTCCATTATACATAACACAGAAAATACATCTTAGTTGCCAGTAACAGTGCTTATAAAACTATACTGTGCACTATACAAAAACAGTAAATTAAATGTAACCTCTTTACTAATTCAAAATTCTGAAAGGTTAATTCTGTCAAAGTTTAGGTCTTACATATAATGCACATCTTACCTCAATTAATTCCCAGAGACAGTAAAGTCCTGTATATCAATGAAGCTCAACAAACATTCTGATGCATGTTATATGATGGTTTTGTATCACACATACTCCTGGCCTCATTTACATTTACTGAGTCAAATATCAAGAAGGTAAGTGACTATACTTCCACTGATGATTCATTATTTGACAATTTTCGGTTATACAATTCAGTCTTAATAGTAGAGCAGAGTTATTTTGGGGAAACGAGAAATCAAAGAAAAGATAGGAGTTGGATATATAATATTTCCAAGAATTATTACTCTGTTATACAACTAATATTTAAAAATCAAAACCCAAGCAAAAACAGTTTTCAACTGAAAGCTGAATGTGTGTTTCATTTCTACACTTGAGATATACACAGATTTTGGATATGATTAGGGTAGGAGCAATTACAGTTGCATTATCAAAACTAATATAAGAAACAGTTCTCCTACTGCCTAACCTTTTAATTCTGAATCAAGATCAAAAAGCATTCACAAGTTAAAAGATACCTAGAGGCATAAAAATATTCCTGATTAAAAACTACCTTCACGGTGTTATTCACAGCAAATGTAAGGTGGCAGTAAATAAACAGTAGAAAGCCCAATGGCATTCAGGCAAGTTCCTGCAAAACAGTCCATAATCTGACAGCATTTACAAAGAGGATCATCAATAAAGAGCTAAATTATTTTCTCTGTGTTACTTTAATATAAAATCTCAAATTATTTTTACTTTCCTACATAACATATTGCCATGTTCAATCTAAAAACAAGTAGGGCAGATATGCTTAAAGAGGATTCAGAGCATAATTACAGACAATGATATAAAATTGGTCATAGAAGACCATTTGTATAAATACTCTTATCTTTCCACGTCATGATATTAAGCAAAGAATATTTTTAGTATCAGAAAAAAAGAAAAAGTCTATTAGTCTGTGAAATAAGTTTTCCAAGAGAATAATAATTTTTCCAGTACCCTTGAGTATTTTAAAACTAGGCCTGTCAATCATCTCAAGAACATGTTCTGCAGTGAGTATTTCTGCCCTGTCAAAAATATGAGACAATAATCCCAAAAGGTCATATATTATTATTCAATTCTGCACTCTTGTAAGAAAGATACTGCTGCAACTGGAATAAAAATTGTCTTCATTCATTATGAAGCTCTGAAAAATCTCTCTAGCGTGTGCCACTAAGTAGGGAAAAAAGTCCAAGACAGGACTTTACCAACTCCGTATTTAGATGAGAACTGGGAGAGCATCTGGCTCATGCAAAGGAATAGTTACGGAGATCCCTAATGTTTGTGACTTTAAAATGTAACAGAAATGTTCTTAACAGTGAATTAATTCCATAGAGTATTTCTTACTTAGTTCTTGCAACCTCCTTAGATATATGGAATCTTCTTCAGCATTCTCCATTTCGAGATAAAAATAAAGGCTCGACTTCTCTATAGCAAACCAGCCTTTTCTCCACTGATCCAGGTTATGGCAATCTTTGTAGTAGAGCTGGCCAATCAGGTCACAGTCTCTCTCTAATAAGCATTCAGCCACAGGGGGAACAAAATGCTACCAAAGAAAACAGGGTGAGTCAGATGAAGGAAAAAAACCCTCTTCCCCAAAAAAACAAATCAAGATATTGCAAATCTATAAGATTCAAGGATGAAAGCCACAGTACAAAAAATAAGACTTTCAGATTTATCACTCATAAACCCATATATACACTAAATTTAAATTATAAAAATCAAGTATAACATTTTTTCCATTCATACTCTACAATTCAAACATTTTTGTTTTTAAACTACAATTGATTTAATTAGTGATGTGACTATTAGCATTTGGTACTGTATAAAATACAGTACTGCTTTATGAATTGTTTCAGCAAATAAAAAAATAGAATTGCAACCATATACAACTTAGCTGAAATAAATTCATATAGTATATGTATAGAGCATACTAGAGCACCTTTAATATATTCTTAAGGTCGGCATTAAAATGTTGCTTCAATTCCTTTTCCATTTTATTATCTTGTTTCAAACATTAAATCACAAAAGTTATTTCTTCCTGTTGCACAAGAAACCTTTACACGTGAGATAAATCAGTATTCATCAAGAATGGCTTCTCAGAGGATTTTAAGCTAACAATGACACTTTATTCTTTGTGCAAAGGCTCCTGGCCTAACTGGAAAAGATAATTATCAGTATTACCTTAGCTATTGCCCAAGTCCATTTTCTTTGTGAATATGCAGTTTCAGCTCCAAATAGAAAAACACGTTCTGACATTAAGTAGATTTCAAAGGTAAAGATGTCCCTAAAGCAAGCAAGAGAAAAAAGGCAGCTATATTGAGTCTTCATAACAGTAGACACACACAAGTCCCATTTCTTTCTCTATTTTTTCATTATTTCATACCTATGGAATGGAATCCATTTGGATATCTCTTCCAATCTTACAAGTACACCCAGCTAATAACTGAGTATTTTATAACACAACATGATCAAAGTGCTTTTTCAGGTCAATACTATGTGTTTAGAGGCTACTGCATAATAGTTTTTTCAGTAATTCTGAAATTAATAAAAATGTTTACATATAGTCATTAAAATTCACAGGGAATTTTTTGCTTTTGCAAGTTCATGTGATTTCAGGAAGCATATTTTTGTCATGCATTCAAAATATTTTGTTTAGGTTTAGTATAAGCAGACCAACTCCTTGAATGGGAAGTTGTAAATAAGTTACCACAGAATCATAGAAATGTTGGTTCAAAGGGACTTTTAGATGCCACTTGNAAAAAGTAAACCAGTTGAAATTGGGGTGGAATTTGGAAAGTAAATATAATCTTGGACTTAGGGTTAGTCTTTAACCAATAAATTAGGGTTCACCAATTTATAGTATGATTTCATCTGTGACCTCTCTCTAGAATCCAAATAGATGGAATATGCTTTTTCCTTTCAATGCTGGGGTTGAGATTTGTCTAAATCTGGAGAACTAAACATGACTCAGTTCTCTCATTTTCAATAACCACTTTGAAAATTATATGTAAAAACTTAATTCTGACTAATAGAATAGACATTTTAACAACCGATTGTTTCACTACATGAATTATCAAATCTAGGCAAGTTTCTCATAAAACTATCCCATTGCAGGCAAAGCACAGCAGGAGGTTAGTCATTCCCTAAAAGTGAAGTATTCAGCCAACATGTTTTTAATTTAGGTATTATCCTGAAGTGGAACCATTTGGAGATGTAGTAAGCAATAGGTTAGACTTGATGATAGAAGAAGAAAGTGATATTCCTTTTTCTGGATACCACAAAGCTGTACTACTGCAGAACAGTGAAGGCTATCACCACTGTATTTTACAGGACGTTGAGGCATCACCATATTTCAGGATTTCTCCCCTCTGCACGCCCTTTATCTCCGTAGTAGCTAAAGTCCCTTCTTCCTGTTATCTTTTCCAGAAGCTTACTGAATATACTCTGTTTTCTTTGCAGACACTTTTGCTTTGTAACTACAAGCATTACAGGATTATACTGTAGAAAGATCTTGTTATTTTACATACGCACACATATAAAGAAATTTAAAAGGAAGTGTTATGGAGTTTGTTAGACAGATCCAAAGTATAGTTTAGACAAAAATGTTGCCCTAAAGAAATCAAGTATCACTGGGATGCAACTCAGATTTAGGTGAATCTCCACGTGATGTTTTTAATGTATAAATGGGATGAGAGAGTGTTACAAAAGAAAATAAGACCACAAAAAAGTTATTACCTTCAAACTAACACAATGTTCAACAGTTACACTGTTGTCCTCAACTGCAGAACAAAGAATGGGTTTCAAAGACCGATAGATCTGTGACCAAAACCAAAAGCATTGTGGAGAACTCTAATCTGCTGCATTATTATCAGGAAGAAACACAGCAAGAGTTTTGGCTTGAGGCAGAGGTCAATCCCAGAAAGAAAAATGAGTATTAATTGTTCCATTTATCATCATGTAACCTTTTAAGCACTGAGAATATGTATTACAGTTTTAATAAGAAACAGTTGTTTCTAATTTATGCTGCCCTTTTAAATTACCCTAACATTTTCATTATATCACTACAAAGAAAAAAAAAAAATCCCCAAATACCACTTAGCACTTNAATAGAAAAACACGTTCTGACATTAAGTAGATTTCAAAGGTAAAGATGTCCCTAAAGCAAGCAAGAGAAAAAAGGCAGCTATATTGAGTCTTCATAACAGTAGACACACACAAGTCCCATTTCTTTCTCTATTTTTTCATTATTTCATACCTATGGAATGGAATCCATTTGGATATCTCTTCCAATCTTACAAGTACACCCAGCTAATAACTGAGTATTTTATAACACAACATGATCAAAGTGCTTTTTCAGGTCAATACTATGTGTTTAGAGGCTACTGCATAATAGTTTTTTCAGTAATTCTGAAATTAATAAAAATGTTTACATATAGTCATTAAAATTCACAGGGAATTTTTTGCTTTTGCAAGTTCATGTGATTTCAGGAAGCATATTTTTGTCATGCATTCAAAATACTTTGTTTAGGTTTAGTATAAGCAGACCAACTCCTTGAATGGGAAGTTGTAAATAAGTTACCACAGAATCATAGAAATGTTGGTTCAAAGGGACTTTTAGATGCCACTTGCAGTCTAATCTCCTGCTCAAAGCAGGACTATCACTGAGCATAGATCAGAACAGCAATAAAAAGCCTTGAAAACCTACGAGGATGAAGACTATTTCTGTCAGCAACCTGTTCCTGTTCTCCACCACCCTTCTAATGAAGAGGCTTTTCCTATCATCCAGCTGAACCTCCTAGGGTGAAATGCTTGGTCACTGTCACTCCTTGTATCACCTGCCACCACCAAGAAGAGTTTGGTTGTGTCATGTTTATGACTACCCTTTGAAGTTGCTGTAGCTCAAGTTCTTAAAAGTTTGGGGGGGGAGGGGNACAGGACGTTGAGGCATCACCATATTTCAGGATTTCTCCCCTCTGCACGCCCTTTATCTCCGTAGTAGCTAAAGTCCCTTCTTCCTGTTATCTTTTCCAGAAGCTTACTGAATATACTCTGTTTTCTTTGCAGACACTTTTGCTTTGTAACTACAAGCATTACAGGATTATACTGTAGAAAGATCTTGTTATTTTACATACGCACACATATAAAGAAATTTAAAAGGAAGTGTTATGGAGTTTGTTAGACAGATCCAAAGTATAGTTTAGACAAAAATGTTGCCCTAAAGAAATCAAGTATCACTGGGATGCAACTCAGATTTAGGTGAATCTCCACGTGATGTTTTTAATGTATAAATGGGATGAGAGAGTGTTACAAAAGAAAATAAGACCACAAAAAAGTTATTACCTTCAAACTAACACAATGTTCAACAGTTACACTGTTGTCCTCAACTGCAGAACAAAGAATGGGTTTCAAAGACCGATAGATCTGTGACCAAAACCAAAAGCATTGTGGAGAACTCTAATCTGCTGCATTATTATCAGGAAGAAACACAGCAAGAGTTTTGGCTTGAGGCAGAGGTCAATCCCAGAAAGAAAAATGAGTATTAATTGTTCCATTTATCATCATGTAACCTTTTAAGCACTGAGAATATGTATTACAGTTTTAATAAGAAACAGTTGTTTCTAATTTATGCTGCCCTTTTAAATTACCCTAACATTTTCATTATATAACTACAAAGAAAAAAAAAAAATCCCCAAATACCACTTAGCACTTATTTCTTGAAGTCAACATAAAACAATTCAGCTTTTTTTCCTAAATTGCATGTTCAAAATTCAGGAACAAATGAACCACTCTGAAAACCCACAATAAAATCTTTGAAATACCTGAATTTGTTTATTGAAATATTAATTTGGGAACCTACCCTCTATTTAAAAAGAAGTCTGACTTGTGCACTACGAGACAGATAACTTCACTGATGTCAATCATACCATTAGGAGTGGTAGTTTTATCATTTTCATAGTAGCTCAGAAAGCCACTTTCCAAAGTACACCATCTTTTGTTGCAATCTGTGATTAAAGAAATAATAGAAGAGTCAGTTGGCATAATAATAAAAATTATCTCTTCCTACAGAAGTTGCCTCACAGGATGCATAGCTCTGTTGTAACAGTTATACATTTATGATGAAATCTCAGTCTCACTGACTTCAGTGGGCCAGGAATTCAATGGCTGTGTTGATTCTACTTAACCTACAGAAACTCTAGCACATGGTAATTTAAGAAAAGATTATTTCAAATATAACACACTTATTTTTATGTTATGAGTCTATTAAATCACTTCATAGTTAACTTTACCATTGTATAGGGCTTTTACTTCACTTGCTGTGGAACTTGATGGGGGAAGAGCTAGTACACTACACCATATTACATGTTTAGCAGAAGGGAGTTAAGGAAGCAAATAGAAAACATGCTACCAAGTTAGGAACACTGAAAGCTACAAGAACAATATATTCTGACAAGAGCTGATAGCAAAATGAGCGAGTGAATCATGGTATGCAGTAGCAAAAAAGGGCTACTCTTTCTTTCACGTTACTGGAACTAGAGGCCAAAACAAAATCTATCTGTCTTCCATTGTTTAGTAATGTTTGGGTGTCTACTCACTGTCACAAGATCAAGGAAAACAATCTAAGCCTTTCAAATAGTCTAGAAAAAAACCAATTTTATATATGCCAGAACTTGTATCCATTGCATACTACTAGAAAACACAAGAAAAACACTATCAGAAGTTGTGTTATTTAACGTGATTAATTTTTTTTTTAAAAATATGCTACCAAAATAGTAAGAGATGACAAACGGAAGAACAGAAAAACTAATAGAACAACCTTTCTAGGTACATCAGTGGTTGAGCTCAATTCTCTCCTACTGCAGGCCCAAGTGTCAGATAGTAATGAAATTGTACAGAATTTATTCCTGTATACTGGGGGGAGATAAATGGATACATCATAGACAGGCAGTAGCTATAGCCATTTCAGGATGGCATGTTCACATTAGAATGAATTGGAGATCTCTCTTGTTGCTACTCACATATACACCTGGCAAGGGTAAATTCATTTAGCAACACTGTAGTTTACAGAATGCTAACATCTGTAGGGTGCTTTCAACACATAACGATTTACAGTTGCTGAGCACGGTTAAATTACCTAGTTAAGAATTCTATCTTCAAATAACTTTGAATTAGATATTTTGGAGTACCTAGTAATTGCCATCTATACTTTAAAAAAAAAAAAAAAATACAAGGTGGAGGAAAAAAAATCTGCAAAGCAACCTAAAAGTATTATTTGGCATATTTAACTAAGACCACATGTCTACTCCCTCTTATGAACCTAAAATATGAATACAGCACATGACATAGCATATTAACGACTATTTGCTACTCAAAATATTTATGCATTCATTCTAGCTTACATCTAGGTCTTAGAATATAATTTGAGGTGCATCCATTCCCACCACTGCAGAGAAGCAGGTTCTAAGAGAAAATGCTCTGTTTACTTCTACAGTCTTAAAATTCCTAACAGCTGCAAATATTCTGGTAAGGTATTATGTGAGAAATTGGTAAACAGCTCTGGAAAAAAACCACAAGAATCAGACCAAAAACTAAACTACAGTGGTACTCAGCCAATACTTACTTAGTATGTTCTCTGATACTTCATCCAATTAGTTTTTCTGTTATTTGCTCTATGATTTATACATGTTTTATACATATCTTGGTAGTATTTTATTAGTATTTATTTGTATCATGCTACTTGCTATCTAGATCTACCTCTATTCTGTCTAAATATACATTTTAAATACTAAAATAAACATAAGATAAAGAGTTTGAAAATGTATAGGTTTACAGGAGTTGAGCATCAAACTTGGAGGTTTTGATTGTTTAGGGTTTTTTGTCCCCCAGCTTTCCCCCTCCTATCCCCCAAAGCCTATTCTACAAAATAGCTCACTGCTTCAATATTCATTAAACTGTTACAACTCTCAAGGACAATTTTGGAATGTCAAGGCTTTTAACAGGGTTCCATAAAACCTTTTACACTAAAAACAAGCAAAAAAATCAAACCTGAGACACTAAACCTCTAACCCTTTGCTTTTTGAGCCATTGCATCAGAATAGCACCAATGTTTGAGCTCTCTTCCTGCTGACCATCAACAGCTGTTAATTAACAACAACTCTCCTCAAAAGTTTGCACCCCTGCTGAAACCACTGATGCTGCTATAATGAGAAGTACACACAAAGTTGCCTTACTCTCTCCTGCACTATCTAAAATCCACATATTGAAACACTGGAATGTATTTCCAGGTATTCCACCCAGTTGTTACAAAACCTGGGTTCAGTTCACATCACTGAATGATTTCTTGAGTGTCCTTTACCATTAAGGCTCAGCCCACAAAGGGATAACAGTTTTCAGTGACAACAAACACAGCGCTTAGATTTTCAGCCTTTGGCACTAAAGGCAAGGTTGTCAACTGCCTCAGAGATTCGTAACACTGAGGAAGAACTTCCCTCTAGTTTAATGGTTAGGCAGCTTAATAGGATGCTGGCTAGCATTAAAAAAAGAATAAGAATCAGTAGATCAAAAGCCCAATGGACTTTGGGACAGGGCCCAAAATTTAGACAAGTGCTGTAATCCCCAGTTAGAGAATGGTGCTCCCTCTCTGGCTCACTGAGGACTCAGTTCAGAACTGCTTCAAAAAGAGAGCTTCTTTCTTCTCTCTAGAACTAAAATAGCTAGGTCACTTATTTGGGTAGTGTGACCTTCTTATTTGAATCTTTACAGGCAGAGGAGGGAACTGAAACTGTATCTCCCACACATTAGTACCATCAAATTTTTTTCTGAAGACAGTAAGAAGGAAAAAGAAAATATTACCACCTATTCCAAACAATCTGCGATATGCATATCTGATATTACTTCATGTTAATGAGTTTTTATAAAGGTAGAAACAGTTCTTGATGTAGGGGAAAAAAATCAATACAGAAGGGAAAAAAGATTACGTGTTTTATGTTTTAAATAGCAAAAAAACCCTTTTGTCATAATACTTCTTACACATGGCTGAGATATATTAGAGCCCTCAGGCAAGAGCAGTTTCTAATTCAAAATTGCAGGGGTTTTTGGTTGTTGTTGAAAGGATATTATTATTACATCTTCCTCCCTTGTTCCATTTGTCATTTGTTTTCTTAAACTGCAAATGGTCAAGGAATCCTATCTTCCTATGTATCTGTAAAGCACCCATCCCAGAAACATCAGTCCTGACAAACACATGGGTAATTTAACATTAATGCAAAAACAAACTAAACACACACCCCCAAAAAAGAAAAACAAACAAACCCCAAACAGCAGAACATCTACCATCTACAAGACACAATCACCATTTCAGAGGCCAAAACCTGAGCTGAGGGAAATCTGGTTCCTTTCCATTTACTGTATATTCCTCCAAGTAGTAAGCACAATGCTAAGCTAATGGATTACAATCTTTCAAAGCAGCTTCATTTCTGTCCACTAAAAACTTATGATGGAAGACAGTCAAAATTCAGTTGTTTCTTGTCTGAAGGCTTTTGTCATAAATATTTAAGACATCCTACTAATGATGCTCACTCCCACTGCATTTCCCCAAGAAGTACTACAGAAGACATTCTGTGAGCATTTATACCTAAGTCATTGATCTATACAGGTATTTACAAACTCATACTGCACTTCTAACATACCATTGTGTTCCAAGAGACCAGTAGTATTGCCCTGTATCTGCTCTCTACTTATCTTAGTGGGGTCTCTTTTTCTTTTTTTTTAATTTTTTTAATGAATATAGATATAGATACCCACAGCACAGAAGGTCTGCACTTACAGCAAGTAATAGCAAGGTTTGCAGTTACTCCTTTCTTTCCTGAATAAGCTCAGTGCAGTTTCAGAACAACGCTCAAGAAAGTCCTGTCCAGCAGCAGTCCTCTGCCACAACAGGTGATTTTGCTAAGAACTGCAAAGCTGCTGGGAAATNAAAAAAAAAAAAAAATACAAGGTGGAGGAAAAAAAATCTGCAAAGCAACCTAAAAGTATTATTTGGCATATTTAACTAAGACCACATGTCTACTCCCTCTTATGAACCTAAAATATGAATACAGCACATG
Source organism: Pelecanoides urinatrix (assembly GCA_013400755.1). Lineage (NCBI taxonomy): Eukaryota > Metazoa > Chordata > Aves > Procellariiformes > Procellariidae > Pelecanoides > Pelecanoides urinatrix. The sequence goes on along the minus strand of VZTQ01000367.1, from coordinate 67,947 downwards.
ACATAGCATATTAACGACTATTTGCTACTCAAAATATTTATGCATTCATTCTAGCTTACATCTAGCTCTTAGAATATAATTTGAGGTGCATCCATTCCCACCACTGCAGAGAAGCAGGTTCTAAGAGAAAATGCTCTGTTTACTTCTACAGTCTTAAAATTCCTAACAGCTGCAAATATTCTGGTAAGGTATTATGTGAGAAATTGGTAAACAGCTCTGGAAAAAAACCACAAGAATCAGACCAAAAACTAAACTACAGTGGTACTCAGCCAATACTTACTTAGTATGTTCTCTGATACTTCATCCAATTAGTTTTTCTGTTATTTGCTCTATGATTTATACATGTTTTATACATATCTTGGTAGTATTTTATTAGTATTTATTTGTATCATGCTACTTGCTATCTAGATCTACCTCTATTCTGTCTAAATAT
>VZTQ01000367.1:0-67390 GCA_013400755.1 Pelecanoides urinatrix | reverse complement strand
CCAAAATTTAGACAAGTGCTGTAATCCCCAGTTAGAGAATGGTGCTCCCTCTCTGGCTCACTGAGGACTCAGTTCAGAACTGCTTCAAAAAGAGAGCTTCTTTCTTCTCTCTAGAACTAAAATAGCTAGGTCACTTATTTGGGTAGTGTGACCTTCTTATTTGAATCTTTACAGGCAGAGGAGGGAACTGAAACTGTATCTCCCACACATTAGTACCATCAAATTTTTTTCTGAAGACAGTAAGAAGGAAAAAGAAAATATTACCACCTATTCCAAACAATCTGCGATATGCATATCTGATATTACTTCATGTTAATGAGTTTTTATAAAGGTAGAAACAGTTCTTGATGTAGGGGAAAAAAATCAATACAGAAGGGAAAAAAGATTACGTGTTTTATGTTTTAAATAGCAAAAAAACCCTTTTGTCATAATACTTCTTACACATGGCTGAGATGTATTAGAGCCCTCAGGCAAGAGCAGTTTCTAATTCAAAATTGCAGGGGTTTTTGGTTGTTGTTGAAAGGATATTATTATTACATCTTCCTCCCTTGTTCCATTTGTCATTTGTTTTCTTAAACTGCAAATGGTCAAGGAATCCTATCTTCCTATGTATCTGTAAAGCACCCATCCCAGAAACATCAGTCCTGACAAACACATGGGTAATTTAACATTAATGCAAAAACAAACTAAACACACACCCCCAAAAAAGAAAAACAAACAAACCCCAAACAGCAGAACATCTACCATCTACAAGACACAATCACCATTTCAGAGGCCAAAACCTGAGCTGAGGGAAATCTGGTTCCTTTCCATTTACTGTATATTCCTCCAAGTAGTAAGCACAATGCTAAGCTAATGGATTACAATCTTTCAAAGCAGCTTCATTTCTGTCCACTAAAAACTTATGATGGAAGACAGTCAAAATTCAGTTGTTTCTTGTCTGAAGGCTTTTGTCATAAATATTTAAGACATCCTACTAATGATGCTCACTCCCACTGCATTTCCCCAAGAAGTACTACAGAAGACATTCTGTGAGCATTTATACCTAAGTCATTGATCTATACAGGTATTTACAAACTCATACTGCACTTCTAACATACCATTGTGTTCCAAGAGACCAGTAGTATTGCCCTGTATCTGCTCTCTACTTATCTTAGTGGGGTCTCTTTTTCTTTTTTTTTAATTTTTTTAATGAATATAGATATAGATACCCACAGCACAGAAGGTCTGCACTTACAGCAAGTAATAGCAAGGTTTGCAGTTACTCCTTTCTTTCCTGAATAAGCTCAGTGCAGTTTCAGAACAACGCTCAAGAAAGTCCTGTCCAGCAGCAGTCCTCTGCCACAACAGGTGATTTTGCTAAGAACTGCAAAGCTGCTGGGAAATGCCAGTGATCAGGCATTAGTTCCGTTGACCACCCAATGCTTTCAAGTATTTGGACCCACGCTAACATACAGATTTTTCAAAAGCATATTTAAATAAGAGTTATGTGCTTTAACATGCTTCAGTCTCCACTAAGGATCTTAAAGGCATACACCAGAAGAATACGGACANTACCCCACAAAGGTCAATTTATTGTAAAGTTGTTGGAAGTGCTCATTTCTACTTGGAATACTTTTAAAATTTGTGAGCTTGAGAAATATCCTAGGTGTTACCCATTTTGACTCTTACTAAAAAGTCAGTGATACTTTTAAATGATTTCTGGAATATTATAATTTTAGATGGAAACTAGTTCTTGGCAGTTAGTAGCATCCATCTAAACATAATTAAAGTCAGTGTTTTCTAAGTATTTTTCATTTATCAATAACTGTTGATAACTGAATAATTTTTCAGCAGTTCAAATTTTCTTCCTCTGTCAACCATTGAGTAAAGAGATCAAGACAATCAGTATTTTCTTTATCTGAAAGAGGTCTACCAAATCAAAAGAGGATATGTCATGTCAAAGACATTTCATCTTTTAAAAAGTAATGCAAGAAGTTAAAAAGAACCAAATTCATCCAAACCATACATATTCATGTGTTATTCAAATACATAAAGTAAGCGTGAAATACCTTCTTTTAATTTCTTCTCTGTAAGAAGCTTAGCAGTATTAGAAGAAATTTTGTATAAGAATTCACAAAGAAAAGTAGAATGTGAAGAATCTTCAGAGAAGCCACTTTCAAAACAAGTATCATAGTTTGGTAAATCTATTAAAAGAAAAAAGGAGTAACATACAGAACTTCAGTTATATCAGTTGTAACCGTTTCTCCACAGATCTTTCTAATATCTCTGTAATATCTTTACTACAGCACAGATACATCTTAGTGATTTATTTTTATAATTAGAGTAAAATTCTTACATATTCATCAAAAAAACATTGGTTCGCATTTGTTACAACATTGCCATTGTCTACCACTGCTTGCCAATGTAATCTAAAATACGGCTTTCTGGTGTACTAAGCTTTTATTTTCATCCCTTATGTAACATACTTCAATGGAAGGGAATTGTTTCTCTTGAGGGCTTATCTAGAAGTTTACCACCAACTCTGGCAGCAGACAGACAATGATTTGGATGTCAATCTGCTATGACCTCCCTTTCTCTGAAGAGAAGAACAAACACTAGCACCGGCACATAGTGATGCTGCCTTGGCTAGAAGGCTAAAAGTAGAAAACGGTCAGAGCCAAGACACGCAAACTTCGCTCTTAGGACCACTTGAGAGCATGGCTGGGAAAAAACCCATAGCTGCATGTTTGCAGTGACTGAGCTCAACATCCCAGGATCCAGTGCCTGGCACCTGTGACAGAGCAATGCTCAGGCAGAACTTAAGGCACCGTGTTTGTTCTAGGAAGCCCTAAATCATTCCTGCGTTTCCCACTAAAACTTTTGTTGTTCAGCCTATGCAGTGTTACTTCGCAGAGTGGCACGAGACAATGAAAAGTTGGTCCAGGAGTATGTCCACAGTGCTGGCTGCAGAATAGCATAGCTGATTTTTTCCAGTGTAAATCTGCATGTGAACTTTCATTCCCAGACAGCTTCAGATACTGTACAGCCCTTTTGAAAGGTAAGCTGAAGCACATCCATACTCTACAAATTATTTATTTATTTTTAAGAATAGCTTTCTGTTTCCAAGAGCCTCATAACAATCACACACTGCAACCAAAACAGTTGACTTTCAAGGCCAAAGTTTATCCCCATGCTCCAAGCTGTAACAGCAGTTGTGATCTGAAAAAAGGAGAGTTTGCTGGGATAGATCATATTACAGGTTTAAGAGGTGAGTTTTATTTTGGGAGGAGAGTTTGTGACAAAACAGATAGGGCTGTGTGCGGTAGGGGTAGATATCAATTTAAATAATTTTTAAGAAAACACAAAGTCCCAGATGAATAGTTTAGATACATGTTAACTGTACACATCCATTTTTCCTGGTAAAAGCCTGATAATGTTGGAGGAACAGAAGACGTTTTTCTTCTGTGTTATAACTCACCCATAGACCTCATACCCTTATCACTGGCTTTTTTATTATTTTTTTAAGTCCTGAACTTGATGTCTGAGCAAAATTAAAGTAACTTGTACACAATTACATACACTGTCTGCTGAAACATAGGTAACACCATCACAACTCCCCCACCGCTATATCACTGTTGTTCAACTCCATGTCAATTTTTCTTCTGAATTCTTTTCTTCCTTCCTTCTCTCCCTTTTGCTCAATATGAAATTAGAAGATCAAAACAAAGAGAATATATCCTACCTGAAAACTTATTATGGTACAGGAATTCCATTTGCAGTCTTTGTCCAGCTTTCTTGGCTAATAAGTATGGAGTACTGTAAACAGGGTCTCCAGTGGCGCACATAGCATCAGCCCCACTAAACAGCAACATCAGAGTTTCTAGCACATCTTGTTTAACTACAGCAGCACACAGGGCCTTATCATGGAGAGGGAAAAAAGGAAGTCTGTGTAAATTAGAAAGTAACTGGCAACAAGTACATGTGATTTAGACACAAATCCTTTCACCTCCAATATAGCTCCCCGGCATTTTCAAAGACCATAAACACTGAGAAGTAGCACGAATCTAGTATGGTCTGAATCTAGAAAAAAGCAGCGACAACAAAAAAAGAAAACCCAAAATCATCATTAACCCAAACCCTGCAAGATGTTGCTGCCACAAGTTCCACTTGGGAAGGATAACATGAATTAATACAACTGGAGGGGAAGCTTGTTGTTTATTTACGTGAAAAATTCCCCCTCATTTTCCTTCACACATCAAACTACTAAAGAAAAAATCCAGTTATTTAGACCTCAAAAGTTCAACCAAAGAAACAAGAGTTGATCCTTACACTCTGTTACTAGGAAACACTGAAACTCATAGGTAGTTTTTCAAAACTATGGGCACAGTCAATAAGGCAACTATTCTTTAGGGTATCTTCATACTTGATCATCATCATTGAGATTTAAAGATCTCACTGCATTCTAAAACATCAGTCCCCTTTCATTTTTGTATACACAAAGACAGACAAACATAACAAACCTCTTTCTTTTTTTTTCAAAATGTTGGTCCAAAACCTTAAAACCAGGAGTAGCTACACAATTACAGCAATTTATTCCAACAATTTCTATGATTTAGTATGTATTTAAATTATTTACTTAATGAATAAGTTTTTCTGAAATGATTAAGGCAGAAGTCACTCAACACAAGAAGAGTACTACTCTCAAATTCAGCTGCTCTAATAAACACATAAGCATCCAGTAGGCATGAGATGATAGGGCAGACCATTCAGTAAAAGTTCTAGAATTACTCGGCAATGACCACCTTATTACATGGTAATTTCATGTCTCTATAAGTGAATTTGACCATTATATCCGGTATTTTTTCCCAGTAGTTAAATGATTAATTGACAGACACCCTTCCCTCCCCCCCAAACAAAAACCACAGACTTCAGAAAAATCAAGCCTGTAAAACAGAGCTATTTTCTGTGGTCCGCAGTTACAATATTAAATAAAGTCTCTTGCACAGCTGCTACCAGTAAGTAGAAAACAATCCAAATGTTTTATTTTGCAAAGACATAAAGAGTTCCCCATGAAGCCCAAAAATGTTTCCCAATTCCAATGAAATACAGAAACCCTAAATTCAAACTATACAGTGAGATGGTTCTATATTTTGGCTAGAAGTGTTTTAACGACAACTATTCTTATATGCCCTTATTTTAACTTCTTATGTGTGTAACTAACATACAACTTATAAAATGTATGGAAAAAAACACTTCCTTTTTGACACAATAACTACTGAACAAATGAGACCTCTCTAGTTCAGACCACAATAACTTTTAAATGTTACTGCCTCCCCACAATCTCTGTATACCCTTTGAGACAATTGGACTCATGAAATTGAATGCATTAGCATTGTAAAAATATATGCATTTGAACTCTTCTATATTCATAAACCCTAAACAATCACGAATCTGAAGTCATTAGATATTAGAAGTCAGTCAAATGGATATCAAAAATTACACAGAAATTGGTAGTTATAATTAGCATTTTCCACTTTATAACTGCAAAGAATGTGTGTTATTTGTGTAAAAGGAAACAGTGAGAACAGACATTTTTCATCATTAATTTTAACTTGTTTCATTTCCAATTAGCTACAAGCTACTATATAAGTTTGCATGATCTACTTTCACCACTGATAACACTGAATTGTCTAATGTACTGCAACGTTAGATGTCAGACATATAAGATACATAGAGAGGGAATCTAAAGAAGTGAAGTGGGAATTTGCATCCCTAGAGTGTGCATTTGAAGAAAAATGAAGAACCATATTCATTGATGGCTCTGGAAGACATATTACAGGCACCATATAGGTACCATAACCTTTTACAAACAAACAAATTGGAAAAATTAGGAACTAAGAAATCATGAAATGACACCTGTAAAGACTTCAAAACAACCCTTATTCAGCTCTGTGAGAACGTCACTCAGGATTCTGAATTTCTCAACAGTTTAACAAGATGACCAAATTGCACACAGATACAATACAATAGGTGTGATATGGGCTTACCCATTCTAATATTACCTTGTTCAACTGTTCCTTGGTTTTGTAGGAAAAAGGTGCTTTCCTGAATTTTCCCTCTTTGTATTTTTGTGTAATGAACGCTATCCTTTTTTCTGCAGGGGCATCCATATGCAGCTCTTCATCTGGAGGAAGATTTCCTGCCCAAAAACTGTTTGCCCTCTTATTTCCAATGATGATAAAGAGCTGGATGAGGTGTAAGAAAAAAACAAGCAAAATAGCATGAAGGATATGAAGCTAGCCTCTAAATAGTTCTCAGCTGCTAAAAGTTGAAAGTTATTAAAGAAAGGAAAATTGCCTGCAGGAAATGAAATGGAAGCCTCTCTCAATCACTGCGTATGGTCATCTATAAATGAATAATAAAGTCCGTAGTCATCATTTACCATCAATAGCGACTAACCTTTCCAAGGCTAACCCGTTACAATATTTCAATACATATTAGAAAATATCAGTAAAAGGTCAGAGAAGACTAGCATATGTTTTAAAGAAAACACTGATGACTCAACCCTCTCTATCAGCACCACTTTTTAACACCACAAGCATCTAAACTGGTAGTGAGAAGTTTCCTTTCTTTTCCCCTTCCCAATATTGCCCATCATGATTGCTCTCCAAAAGCATTTTCTTTCTTTTTCCTCCAAAAAACTAGATGCTTGGAGAAATACTAAGAGAAACTATACAGATAGTTATCAAAACAAATGAATATTTTGAATGACACAAAAGTCAATTTTTCCCAGAAACATCAAGTTTACTCTAACAGCAGCATGTTATTTAGCAGCTGTATGTTCAGTTTTCTTGTGAGTAAAGCGATGAATGACTCCTATTCATACAGTAGTTTTCAAGATGGAACAAAGAGTTAGAATATCACAACATACCTCAATAAGTTCATTGCTCCAGATGCTGGCATCCATTTTTAGACTCCGGACCTTTGAATCTCTTGGTCCTAAAGATCTGTGCTGTCCTGAAAATCCAAGAGGATTTTTACTTAATGAAAGCACTTAAAATGGGTTTTTCTTCTGCTGAGGTAACAAAAATATTTAATGAAGACAGATTTATTCTAATTGCTATTTTTAAAAAAGTCTGGGTTTGACATTTGAATATAAAATAAAAGCACCAACCCCTCTCTCTCCTCCCCCACCCCACCGCAAAAAAAAAAAAAGTAGATTGCATTTGATAGTAATCAATAAACAAAGTAGGGTGTCTGATGTAGCATACTTTTGGGAGGGTTTGTTTTGAAAGAAAGCCCACAGTTATAAACTATTTTTCTGAATCTACTGCTTAAGCACATATCTAAATATAAAACATGATAGAACCAGATTTTTAATAGTATCTCAAAAAGCTATTCCTATTGGCACTAAAATATGCCCTGATGTAACAGAATTAATACCCCAAATTTATACACTGAAAATTGTTATCTTTTGGCATCCAGCCTTGCAAAAGCCAGCCATTTCCCATGAAGTGCTAGTGTGTCTTAATTTCCACTAATTGTGAAGGATTATTTGTCTGAGGGCAACCAATCACCTTACAGACCTGTCATTTATGCATGGAAGTGCTTTAGAATAAGGATGACCTTGGTATTAAAAAAACCCAAAAGTTATGTTCACTTTTTGTTTGTCAAAACTTTCACAAGGATGGCACTGTAAAAATAAAAGCAGCCAATTCAAGGACATACACAGATATGCAAATATGACATTTTGTAGAACCCACACAGCCTGTCATTAATTACTCTACCTGCGCACTTCTTACAAATGACAACACAGAGATTGATGGATGCCCAGTCGGGACTGGGAGCTTTACAGTCAGCACAGCTCCTGTTGGACTCATTGAACCAAATCTTCTCAGCTACTTCATAATCAGACAGAGTTTCTGCTATCGATTGCTGCAGTGCTTCAATCCAGTCTTGTTTCTCTCTTTCCGACTCTGCTGTAAAGCTGAAACAATTGACTTCTCTGTGTTATTGATCTTTATTTTAAAGCCCAATTAAACATAGTCTGTAGTCTCTCTTATTTATTACATTTACACTTGAAATCACAGTCAAAAAAAAATCTTCCTCCACACAGATATAAATGCTAAGATGGAATGTATTATTTTGCACTTCTAGTCAGTGAAAGCTCCTTCTGTTTTTGTGTTGTTTTCAACAAAACCACTACAAGCACGAGTTATTTAGCTTTTGTAACGGTCAAGTTATTTTCCTGAGTTACTTTCAATCTTTTTAGGTTACCACATACCAAACTTAAAGCCTGAACTTTAACAAAAGCATAGAATGACCTAAGGAAACACAGAGACTTACTGAGGAGCAAAAACGGATTTGCTAACTACAACAGCCAAAAAATGCTTTTCATTTAAATTGATCTTTTTGAAAAATATGAATAATAATAAGCAAACGCCAACATGGGATGGCTTAGAGAAAGTCAAAGAACTAGCTATCTACCAACTAGCCACAGATTCAAATCACTGATCGAGACTAATTTACCTGGTACTCTAGTCAACTGAGAATGAAAGGAAATTCTTTGCTAACATTTAGCAAGCCCAGGAGAACAAAGTGATTTCTTCTTCTCTTGCATTACTGAGATTTCATTTAAGAAACACTACAATACTTAACAAAAGGCTTTTATTACCATATACTTTTATCTTCTCAAAAATCATTACAAGTCAGAGCATCAGCCTAAGTGAAACTTTCTACTGATTTCAATGGAGGATTTCTACAAGGGATGGCACATGATTGATTCTTTTCTTTTCGAATAAAATGCTTAATATTAAATGGATGCAGCATTATTCACTACTGCAGTTTATTATTCTTTAAGATGGAGTCAAGTGACTTTTTTTTCCTTCTGCCCTTGCACAGAATGAACAAAGAAGGCTACATAAAAATACGAATCTGTGGGCATAGGCGGTCTAGTCAGGGAGGTAACAGATGAAGCACACAGCTTAAGAAAGGAAAAGAAAATCCTTCTCTTTTTTTAAAAAAAATGCTGAGCATTCTTAATAAAAACATTACCTTTTCATCCAAACTAGATAGGTCACTGTAGTATAAAGCAAGTATTTCTTTAGTGCATTAGTTATTTGCATATTTTGTAATGTAAATATTAAAGTTCTCACCTAAAGCTTTTATAAGGAGTAATTATTTCAAAAGTTTGCTTTGCAGTCCGATCCACTTGTTTTACATTTGCCACATTCATAGGGATTAAAGTGATACCAAATCCTGTCTTAAAATCCTAGGGAAAAGACAACAGAAGTTCAGGGTTTTATCATTCAAGCATCAAACATGTATAGAACAATTAAATCAGCACAGTCCAAAAATCCAAGGTCTGTAATACACATCTTGGCCTCAACATGCAAGCTGCTTCTAATTCATCAATGGATAAATAAACCTATACTAAATTTTGTCCAAACACTACACTTCTAATTGCTAGAATGACCTTACTTGACTGTTAGTAGGAGAAAAAATGCACATTGTAACTATTAACAAAGGGAAAAAAAAGGTTAAATAACAAATTGCATTAAAATGTGGATCCAAAACTATGGAAGTACCTAGCTTAAATGACCCTTTAGTGACTATATAATGTTTATACATCTAAAATCTTCTCACTAACAGCAGTTTTGCCTCCTTTTAAACAGACTGTTTTAACAAAATAAAATATAGTATGTATGAAATTCTTTCTTAAACCTTTGGTTGCTCTTGCTTCTGATGTATTACGTGAACTAAACGCGTCAAACATGTCTTTGAAAAAAAAGTCCTATACAGCAACTAAAATAGACGAAGGGTTATCTGTGACTCAATTATTAGAAATGCTAAGCATTTTTGCCATAAACCAAGAAAAATGATTTTTTTCCCGTGCATGGAACAATGTACTTAAAATAAAAATCAATCTTACACTAACACAGTTGGGAAATAAAACGTTCAGTGAGCTCTTGTGAGGCTCTCTCAAATGCATCATTTTGGAAACACTGATACGCACATATGTTATTTCTGATCTATTCGGAACACCACCAGTATCTCCTTAAACTGATTTAGATGTTCATCCTATGGTAGTCACTTTCACAAGTTTAATTTCTGGAAATACTAGCATACTTCTTGGAAACAAAACCAAACTACATCACCCAAGCAAAGAGCCAAATCCACATATCTTACCATCTGTAAGATGTTCACTAAGTTACCTCCCACGTAACAAGTAGTTGGGTATGGGCTGATAAAAATATAAGCACGGGAGGCGAAAAGCTTCAGAGTTACCTGCCTGTGCAGAGGGGATTGTTTTTCTAGTAAATACATATTTTAAACCTGCATCACTGACAAGTTGTTCTTCACATGATTTTCAAATTTTGTCAGCATTAAAACTCATATGGAGAAGATATTTCACAAAACTCTTTTCACTTCATTCCCCTATTTCAGGTATGAGCAAATAAAAATATCATTTTAGCCTTGATTGATAAGGCTAAGTCTGACATAAAACACACATATGGGTCTATGCACAAGTGGAAGTAGCAATTATATCACATTAGGGTAACAAAGGGCATTGAAGAGAATTATGCCCCGAAAGGCATTGTAGTATCCATTTTAAGCCAAGATTTTAAAAATGCCATAATTTCCACTAATTAAACATTGTGTGGGATAAGTTGGCTAATGTTTCTTTGCCAGACTTCTTAAGAATTTTAATTTTTTTTTACCTTCCATTACCTTTGACAGTAATGGTGTGAAACCCAGGTGTGGATTTCAGCACAAACCTTTAAAAAAAGTAGTAACTTTTCAACAAATACCCTGGCTTAGCCACTCTGCATATAATATATTTTTTAATATTTCTACCTTTCTTCTACCTTCATATCCTGTAACATAGATATTTTTATTCTCCCCCCTCATCTTCAGCCCCCACCCCATTTTCCTATAAGTCAGTGGTTTTCATACTGACACATCTGCCTTAGAAGATAGCAGAGAGTTCTGTGAAGCCTACATAGTCCCTAATTCATCCTCAAAGATCTGTTCTATGGGAAAGGAGGAGGCAGAATAATCTCTTTTCGAGTATAAACTTGACAGCGTGCTCTGTAGCAGTGAAGCATTCTTAAAGTCAGATATCACCAGTGAAAAAAACAGAAGCATGAAATATAAGGTAAAAAAAGTATTGAGAATAGAAAAATACTAAATTTTTATTTCTATTAGCAGTAGTGTCTTAAATCAAATGAGAAAAATGAAAAAAGAAAAAAAAACCTTTCACTTTCTACAATTAAATGGTTTGCACTTCTGAGATTTAAATTGGATGCAGGTTTAATTTGCTGGTTTCAATTATTTCAAATAATTGGCCTTAAGAAGTCCTGATGTTTGAAGGACAGGTAACAAGACTATACTTGTACTTGAAAAACAGTGCAATGCATTTTTATTAAATAACAGCTGAATGACTGCCAGAAGCCATGATTAATAGGAGTTCAATATAGTCTTAGGTCCAGATTAGAGTTTACTGAAGGTAAATGATGAGTAATGAAGATGACTGAAATAATAACTACCATATTGAGCCAAATCAAAAGTTCACCTAGTACAGTAGCTTGCCTTTAAGCACTTACTACTGGCAACTATCATAAAAAGAATGTAAATAAGAAAAGGTACATTCTCATCTTCCCAAATAAGCTTCCAGCAATCTAAGGACTTCCAGCTCAGAAAGTCCCTGGACAAACAGTTGCAGCCAAGCCATCATACTTACTAGCCATTGACAGCCGTATCCTCAAGGAATTTAAACAAATTCATGCTTCGAGGCCTCCGCAGCATCCTACTCCATAAATCTCCCAAATACTAATTGTGCAAGAAAGTAGTTCCTTTTGTGCATGTAAGTTGTTTTGGTTTTTTTTTTCCTGATAACCGAGGTTTTCATTACATGACATTAGAGAAAGAAAAAGGTAACTAAACTTTATTCATCTACCTATTGCATACCGTTCCTTCTTGAAAATGTCTATCCTATATTCCCTTTAGTCTCTTCTTTTTCATGCCTTCGAACAGCTAGCTGCACCCACTTCCCTTGGAGCAAAAAGGGAGCAGGCTGCATGGGAGCACCTGGCAGGCCAAAGGTCGCACACATTTATGTCTGTGAAGACAGACACCAAACTTTGTTGTACTAAACTTAAGAATGCAGAACTAAGAAAGCACTCTAGAAATGAAATGCATTAATTTGAAAGTCTTTACTTTATCTGGAGCAGAAAGCCTCCAAAATTTGCACATGTACCCAGTGTACAAACAATTCCACTGAAGAGAGAATAACTATTATCATGTTTTAAATTCAGTAAGTGCTTAAGAACTTATAATACTGAATTTCAGTGTGAGGAATGTCAGAAAGGTTAAGAAATTAGAAGGAATATAATTTTCAGAACTGAAGGTGGTGGCAAATTAACCGATTTCACTGGTACATTACAGTGATGTTATTTCCGTAATGGTCCAAACAAACTCTTTATGGTAACTGTACAACACTTGGCATAAACCAGGCTTTGTGAGCGACAGGTACACTGCAATCTAATTTTCAAGGTTCAGAATTATGTGCTTTCAGGAGTGCAGTCTTGTTCTCTTCTTCAGAAACAGAAGTGGGAATTGGTAGAGGAAGAAAGAAATGCTCCACTTGGAAAGATAAATTCATTCACTTTGAGTGCACAAGAGGACAACAGGGCCATTAAAGCACTATACAAAATGTACTGACAGCAAGACCAAGCAGTATCTTTTCAGAATAAGAATTGTCTTACTTCTGCTGAAAGCTCATCGTTTCAGATAGATTAAACTGCGTTAGACTTTCTGACAAATGAAGAAAAGTTTAAGAAGATTCAAAAATGGACAGAGATAGCTGAGGGTTTGTGGGTTTTTGTTTGGGGTTTTGTTATTGGTTTTTTTTTGTTTGTTTGTTTTTTAAATATAGATATGTCTTAAATGACTATTTATGCTACCTTCATCAATTTGAAGAAAGGTTGAAAAATGGGTTGACAATAAGAGCTTTTAAAAAAAAAAAAAAAAAAACAACAAAACAACCAAATTCTTTAGAGATATAATAATAGATCAGAAGTATTCACCCAACAGCACAGTTAACTGAAGGCTAGAAATACTAATAGGGGTAAGTAGGTAACTATGAGATGAGTAACTGGCTTTCTGGTAAGCTATTGTTCCTTCCTGAAGGAGGAATGATTATACTGTGTGAGTCCTTCTGTCATTATCACCCCTGTCTGAAAAGGACAACCTATGAAAACTTGTCATCTGTATATAAACTGTGAAATTATGTAACTTCTTTTTTTTAAACATACCTTTAATGTGTATCTATAAAGTGCCTATCAGGGTACAAAATTGCTTTCTCTGTTTTGTATTATCTTTTCATAGACAAAAGCTACCCTGAGACAGGCTTTAGTAACCTTTCTTTGATTCTACTCTGGATGAAATTCAAGGAGCTTCAAAATTAGTCTCATACCTTTTCTAACATACCACCACTGTTTTACAGACACAGAAATAAACACGGAGATTAAAAAAAACTTAAGTACATGTATGAATAAAATCATGCAGCAACATCTAATCAAGACTAATTTTCTGTCTAATTGTGCTGAACACAATTTTTGGTATGTTGTCTTAAAGAGACAGGCCTAGACATCTTTCTCTATGGAATTGTTAAACAAATCTGTAATCAGAGGCTGAAGCTTGTGACTCTCAGTTAATGAACAGACCTTCTCTACAAAACTACCACTCTTCTCCCCGGAAACTATAATACTTTTTCTTTCTTTTTTTATTTTTTCCCTTCCACTCAGTTTTGCACTAGTAACACTTGGGCTGGAATTCTTGTTGGTTTATTCAAACCAAGATTCATCTGAACACAGGAGTTCTAGAGCTGCTGCTTGTGTTCCTCAGCTTTTCCTGTTTTAATAGCTATAGTTATAATCATGTCTTTGGATGAACTCTCTTTTACGAATCTACTATTACTTCCACAATATATAAAGCTGATTTTTAAAAAAAAAAAACCAAACTCAGGAACACATCTCGGAAAAACCCAACAAAAAAACCCAACCACAATTATAAGTTTACCCTTACCCCTCACATAAAAATTCTTGGAAATAAACCCCAAGTTTTATTTTAAAGGTTAACTAATTCTAATATTTTCACATTAAAAATATCAGTTCATATTTTTATCTCAGTTTTTCGCTGCAGGACTAAGGGGTAACAGCAACTGAAGAGAAAAAGGAAAATTGCTGCCATGATTTCAAGAGAATATATTTCTACATATGCACACACACATGCATATACATACATACATAAATATATATTTGTAGTATATTTTGAAGTACAGAAAGTACAGAATTACAGAAATCTGAGGTACAGAAATAGTACTGGCATATGCTGGGAGCACAGCGCTTTTGGAAATTGTTACATCAACTGAGTATTCTCACTGTTTCCTTCCTGTGAATTAAGAGATCATGGTCCCCTTGCTTTTTTTGTCTTTGACTGTCACATCTTGAGGTCATGCAATATTTAAGGGTGTGTGCATGCACGCACACACACATATATAATAAGGACCCAATAATGGTAAGAGGTACCAGATAACACAACAAGAAGAACATATTACATATAAACATACATATACACAAACGCATATGTATGTGCGTCTTTATATATGCACACACTTTTTTTAACATCCATCTTTCTTACCATCCTACCACTAATTTACAAAAGGCCCATCCATATTTCTGACACTACTTTTGTCCTACTGCCCATACACAGAAGGTTCTTGACCTTTAATGACAATATCTCTGATCAGAGTTCCAAAATATGACCTTACATGTTTCCTTGAATTTACCTTTGCTATTTGCAATAGCTCTTTAGATTTACTTTGGGGAAGCTACCACGAAGTTTGTGACAATTAGTCTAAGACTTATTTCTGAAAGATCTGAGAATTCCCTTAACAATTTAACATGAGTTAGACTTTTCCTTCATTCTAGCCCCACGGCATTTGATTCTCTTCAACCAACCAAATTATTCCAGAGAGATTAAAAGCCAGTAACTAGAATCCTTCAGATAAAGCAATCATAGTTTCTCTCCTCTTCTTCTTAATTGGAGGTATATATTTCAGCCTTTCCAGATAGTAAGGAAGGCTAATTTCTGCAACAGAAATGTGGGAAAAATTTGTTTCTACGTTAATGAAAAATTAAGACATATTTATCTATTAGAGTTTGAGAAACAGTGACTAGTAATGCAGAAATTGCTTTGATGATGTTAATTCTTCTCCACAAGTTTATACTGATTTCCTCTCCTTTTAAACTATACTTAGGATTAGCCTCCCCAGTTACCTTTCATCAGGCTTTTCAAATCTTCAGAGACTTACATCCCTCATCACAGCCTAAAATCTTTTAATATAGATTTTAGGTGATAGTTACGTATCATGGATTGGAATAAAAACTGCCACGAGTAAAGACATATGTACTCTCTCTTACAGTCTTCCTAATGAGGTCTCAAAATGAAACTGCAGTGAAGCATACAGTATATAATTACACACACAAAAAAAAGATGTGACAAGTACATGAAGTGTGCCAACTGATGCCCTGATGAGCAAGGAGATGCTAGAATTCAAGTCGTCTGTGCATGTTAACTCTGTAGCTTCGTGCTCGCCCATTATGATATGTGAGGTAGTTACATCATCAGTTCTAGGTTCTTTACTCAGCTAAGCAAAATTCCTGCGTCCTATAATAGAACCACTTGAAAACGATTCAAGCTATTATTGCACAACATTTTGTAATGACAACCTGACATCCATAATTTTGGAGGTTGAAAAGAAGGAAGCGAGCAAAAGGAGAGAAGGACCACTTAGATTAGCTCTACTCAGGGCCACACAGTAGGCTTGTTTGCAGTGGAGTGTATTGGATATGCTACTGGAGCACATCCCACTCCACATCATTACATTATAAAGAAATGTAGTACACGTACTTGGAGATGGCTCTATGATGAAAGCCAACACATAAGTAGTGGGGACAACTAAGAGATTGTTTCAAAAATGCATTCCTGACCAACACTCTAAGGTGGTTACAACCTTAGATGCTACTTTTCATGTAAATTACAAATCTCTCTATTCACTTACTACAGAAGTAATTCAGAATCCTCACTTCAGCAGCTATGTGTGTGTATTTTGCAGTATCAATACAATTTCAAATCACTTGATTATGCACCATCAGGCCCATGCCTTGCTTGGGATGGATCTAGGACACCTGAAGATGAAAGCCCCCTTTCTGTATAGGTTACAAAATACAAAAAAAGGAGGATCACATAATTAAAGTGACTGAATACTGTCCTGGAGAGTTAGCTCTTATCATTGCCCTTGCCAATTTCTACTGAGTGTAAATCAAAAGCCTTAGCATACAGTCATTTCACTGTACATTTTTCATTTCCTAGTACCTGACTTTATGCTCTAGGGTTTGATCTGCAGAACTGCTGAGCAACTGGAACTTCAGCCGAGACCTATGAAAGCAGTATTTTGAGCAGGTATAGTCTGACAGAAAACTATTCCCTCCCAACCCCCCATAAAAGAGAAAATAGAAAATGCAAAATATATGGATATTTGAATCATTCATTCTGTTTCTCGGAACTGTGTGGTCATATGGAGGAGGAAATCATGTTCCTTTACCTAACAGGAACTGATGAAAAATAAATTAATCATTGTTCCTCAAATAGCCAAAGACAGCAATTATTGATCATTTCCTCACAGAACAGTCCTTTACTGGTGAAAGATTTTTTCTATAAAGCACTTTTCAACAGTGTGCAATAAAAAAGGCACAGGTTACTCCATGAAAAGAAGTAAACAATGCACTGAATGAGGCAGTGATCCTGTGGAAGAAAATAGCATATTAGAGTATCTACTGCACAATATTAAGTTGTATAGATTTAATTGGATGAAATTAAAGGTTTTAGAAATAAGCCCAGTTTTCCCATGTTTAGAGTGGGTGCACAAATCCCCACCTAACCTCAAGTAAGTTTTTACTCTAGCTAGATGCTTGGCTTCAATCAAATTCAACATAATAGCAGCCACTGAATACCTCAGGTCTTAACAAAAGGAACCTAAGTCAGAGCAGAGGACATGGACTCTAAGTTTCCCCACTCCCCTCCTCTCCTGTCCCAGAAGGAAAGGCTTTCGTGTATGGTCACAGTGAATTAAGACAACATGATAAAATCTAGCAAGAGATGTTCAAAGACAACAGCTACAAACAAATACGTACATACATAAATTCAAAGATTCAGTTTCTTAGTCCTCAAAAACAAAGCAAGAAGATGACAACAGAGAGGAGAGGAAAAGTTATAATTCCAAATATTCACAAGTTTCTCACTTCTGCAGAAACATGCTGAAGGGGGAAAGAAAAAAAAAATTCCATGCTGCTACAAATAATTTGCATGCATGCCATTTAGTGATGGTCCAATAACCTTTTCATTATTTCTGAAACAATTCGTGTGACCTGTTGCATCAATGTAAGGAACTGAATTCTACATAAACTTGTACATTTTCACACAAAGCAATTTAAAGCTATTACTGGAAAGTAGAGTTCATGACTTAGAGGTACCATAGTCATTTGCATTGCTGCTTTAGAAAAATACTGAAAAGACTGAATTCTTCAACTATTCTACAATTCAGAGTTCAGCTGAGGTACGGCAAGTGTGATTCAGATCGTACTCCATTCTGCATGCACATGCTTTCTTTTTCTTGTCACTCAACATACTAGGAAAGCAACAGTCTCACCTCTGAGGCACACAAGACAGAACCAAACATTAAAAGCAAGCTGGTAACACTGTGCATACAAAACCTGCCTTGCTATCTTCCCAAATACCCTGACAGATATCAAACAAGAGAGACAAAACTGCTCTCTTTGTTGCCAACCCCACCCACCCACATGAAAGACATGTGCAGACAAAGCTCTAATTTGAACAATTATGGTAAGCCCCTTCCAGCAGGGCTCCTCTGCAGCATGAAGCTCATGAAGAAATCAGCACCTTATTAGCTAGAGAGGCTGAAGCAACTGCAGCCCACCTGGGCTATCATCTGTTACTTTTGCAGCTTCATGAAACATCATCAGATGACATAAAGATAGTGCAGCTAAATAAAACATAAATAAAATTTAAACCCTGTCATGAGGAAGTACAGTCCATATTCAAGGTTTTCACCTTTAGTCTTATTCCAATGGCCATTTATAACATTGCCTCGTATTAAGAGAGACAATCACATTCCTTAAGATGCACAACTCCTAACACATGGAAATTCATTCCATTTCAGATTTCATTTCTTGCTACTCGCTTCACACATTTTTCACTCCAAAGGGATGCCAGTTTAACATATGCAAAACCTACCATCATCTGGAAATTCTTCAATTTTCCTCCCTCTTATTGTTTGACCCCTTTGACCTGCCTATGATTTTTTTTTTTTTCCCATTTAGCTGAAACAGGTATCCGCATAGCCACCATCTCAAACTCACACATAGTTTTAAACACTTCCCCTGTAATGAGCATCCAGAGCACCTCTTGTTGATACAGGGCATTTTTAAACATAGCTATTACTATTAATATTTTAAGTAGCTATCTGCACTCTTCTTTGGAAGTGCTTCACAACTGGAAACCTTCTTGGAAGATTATCAAGACTGTTCTCTGGAGACAAGAAGGATCTGTGTATTTTAAAAGTACCATGTACAATTACAGTTTTCTGAATTCACACTTTACCATTTTCCTGCTGAAGCTTTACATACACACTGAAGATCTTATTATGTATTCATAGTCCAGACAAACTGCTAACAAAGTGTTTGAACTCCTAAAGGAAAGACAGATCGTGAATGTTTTTGTGATATTTTAAAATCTAGAATAGTGATCATGCAAAATTGATGAACCTCTTTATAGACCTTTTTGCACAGTCGTCACTGGAAAATAGAGAAAACTGGTACAATATGCCCCCTGGCAAAGATCTGCTAATGAACCAAGAAAACCTCCAACTAATGGGAGTTCCTGCTTTCCTCCAAATTTACGTGTAGAGATAAACAAATATGATATCGACCAGTAAGAAGTATCACTGACCAAGCACAATGCTTTTACTTATTAACTGCAAACAGAAAGGTGCTGAGACAATTAGTCCTCACTGTATATATAAAAACTTCTTATTTACTACCTCCTACTGTAGTAAAAGAAAATTTAATTCTGTGACATCATATTTCACAAGTAAAAATAATTCATAATTTCTCCTTCAGTAAGTACTAGCAAAAGTAACATTTCCTGATGGAGAAAGTTTTCCAAAGCTTTTTTCACTCATTAATCTAATCTCCAAGTAATCTGCAAAATTCAAAATGTTTACAAAGGACAATTAA
The DNA here is from genome assembly GCA_013400755.1 of Pelecanoides urinatrix. Lineage (NCBI taxonomy): Eukaryota > Metazoa > Chordata > Aves > Procellariiformes > Procellariidae > Pelecanoides > Pelecanoides urinatrix. The sequence goes on along the minus strand of VZTQ01000367.1, from coordinate 48,029 downwards.
TTAATAAAAAATGCTGATGTTAATAAAATTAACAGATCAGATTTCTGATCCTATCAAACTGAATGGCCCTTCTAGGATGATGCAAATTGCAACAAAATACACAAAAATACCTTATTATGAGTATTTTAATGAAATATGGAGAGCTATGAATTGCACTAACAGTACTTTTTCCACCTAGGGAGATTTTAGACACCTGCTGCTCATAAAGCCATGAAGAGAAAAGTTGCACTTTAACAAGCGACATTATGATCTTCAATTTAAGAGAAAAAAAATATATGCTACAGAAAGTATAGACCCACACAAAAGCTTTTGGCTGGATGGTATAGATTCTCATTTGTTTAAGAAATATTCACCCTAGCAGAAGTGAGACATTAAACCCCACCAAATTTCAGATTTGCTTAAAATTTGAAACTCAAACTTTTGAAATATCTGAACCAAAATAGCAAAATAAATTTTCTTCTTACAGAAGATATAAATACATATTTAGTAGAAAAACTGTATTTTGAGTGTGAGCGTGCATGCACATATACTTTGAAGAACATGCCTTAGACTCCATGGAGGTACAGACATTTTCTAGAAGCCAGTGTAAAGCAGCAACTTCCCACTGACGCCTAGAATCAGAAACCTAAGGAGACCAAACTATGATTTGTGAATTCTTCCCATTTCTGCAATATTTATTCTAGAACAATGAAGGGACAGCAGCACCAACAGTTCTTCTGTGCCTGGACCAAGAGAGGGCTGATGCCATGACAACATCAACACTGCACAGTGGCTCTTGATAAGCAGGAATCTTTCCTAACCCAGTCAGTCATTTCAGCATTGTATTTCCTGGGATGACATTCTCCTTGCATTTAGTTCAATCAAAAATAGAGTGGGGTTTTTTTGGGCTTTTGTTTGGGGTTTTTTTGGTTTTGTTTTTAAAGAAAATATTTTCTTCTGCTGGCTTTAGATTCACAGATACTAATTAGTCTTTATGAGACAAACAAAGATGAAAATAGCTGATGAATGCACTGAAAGTATTTTGATTTTTCATAAAGCAAAATTACTAATGGACACACATACAGCTACTCTTTAGCAGCTACTCACTTTCATATTTGCCTAGGCTTTTTGTCATGAAGGTAATGATTCCACATGAAGAAAACACTGTTAGTATACAAGTAAATATGTAAAAGAGTTTCACAAATCAATGCAGTTTACAAATAAGCAATCTACTTTTCACTACTTAAATACTGAAATAGCTAGAGTGTTAAATGCTTATAGTTTACTGAACTCCTAGTGAATCCATCATAAATAAGTTTTACTATGAATTCATATAAAAGCCATTGCCATCCGATTTTAGTGACTTTTTTTTATTTTGATTTTACAATGCTTCAAGTGAAGAAGGGCAACCATCACAGCTACACAATTTAACCAAAGCCATTCACAACTCAAATAAACAGTAACCCTGTACAATTACAGAGAAGCTATTCAAATACTTTTATTATAGTTGAAACTAAGACACAGATCCAGCTCTAAAACATCTGCACTATACTCATGTTTCAGGACTGGGTCTAGAATTAATATAGCCTTACTGAACCAAAACACCTTTGTCTTAATTAATGTAACAGACTAAATTTTTATGAATATCAGTCTTACAAAACTAAAATTATGAGCTAGAAGCACATTATGTAAAAATCAAGTAAATTCAAGCTTGCAATGAAACTATTTTCTGCTAATGAGAAGCAAAGGCTAACACTGAACAGAAAAATACAAACTGTACAAACACGGAGCAACAATACTCAAAAGAAAATACTATGACAAATTAAAAGTTAAAAAAAAAAAAAACAAACCACCAACCCTTTAAAAAACCCACAACATACTCTTTTCAAATAACCTTCATGCTCTGTGCTACTAACTAGAGAGAGGGCTAGTTGGTAGAAAGAACACTAAAAATTACATGATCTTTAGTAAGTGATCTCCATTTACCATTTCTACATTTATCTTCTGTTTGTTTCACTGAGCTTCTCATCACACAATGAACAATACAGGAAAGTCTTGTAGGACCCAGAATAAGCTACAGACACATGGCTCCCTTATAGTGTAATGATTCCACCTATCTCCTGCACTCTTTTCATTTCTCAGGTCTCTCACTCCCACCCACCACCTTACACAAGGAAGAAATAAATCTTGCTCATCTGAATTTAATGAGACTGAAAAAGCAAAACTTGCCAACAGCAATGTTAACGCTGTTTCAGAGCACATTCTTAGGGTGGGGCAACGGGGGTTGATCACTACTTAAACTGTTATTCTAAAATCATTAATAAACTCTGAGTAACATAGCAAATAGAAGCTTAACCTTCACATTTTGCAAGTTTAAAAATTTGTTTCCTCAATGTTCTATTAGAACAGCTTTCAAAATCATGCAACAATAAAAAATAAAAATTATTTTGAAACATACACATATTACTATGTTCAAATAAGCCAAGATGCCTCACAAATCGGAGATTAGTAAAGAACAGCACCTACAGCAGCAATTTGTTCATGGAAAGAGACAAAAGTGAAGCACTGATTTCCAGGCTGATCTAACAGCAACATTGTCACCTAGAACCAGCAAACTGAACCTACTTCATGTCATGGTGAAGCACAGCTACGAAAAAGCTCTTCTGGCTCATAACTGAAGGTATGCAGGTGCACCTCATCACACAAAGTTGCACCAAAATTGCAAAGGCTCAATCAAGATAACACTGTAAAAGAGAATCTCACAAACAGTAAACTAGAACTAGAATTAGAATTATAACATTGGCCCATTTCAGGATATTCAGAAACCCAGCCGCAGCATTTTGTACCAATTGCGGGTGAGGAGGCTTGCAACATGCTACAATGATTTTTGAGAACAGAAAATCTTCCAAAAAATCCTGCTATATTAACAAGGATGGGCAGCTGCAATCTGCAAACACACTGAAGTTAGAAGGAGGTAGATTTTCCCAGCATGATCATGCCATTTAAGAAACTAGGACAAACAATAATTCAGGAATGAAACAAAAAACAGGACTAAAATGAAACACTGGCAACTCTGACATTAATGGCAAAGCTCCAGCTGACATTCAGAGAGCTGGAGATTCACCCCAGGTATCTGTGTTTAGATCCTACAAGCAACAGCTTTTGTTAAACTGCCTTGTATATACTGAAAATGCATCTTTAACTTTTCCATTTAGAAGGACAAGCAGTTAGCAGAAAATCTGCACAGGCCTCCTAAGATTAATTTTAAAATACATCTGCATGCAGTGTAGGAGAAAAATTTAGGTCTGCGGATGAAAGACCTGCGCAATTAGAAGTCCTGAACAGCCAGCACCACAGAATCATGCAGAATTGTGATGAGATAACATCTTCTGGGTTTGTACCTACAGTGCACTCTATTAACCTTTATTTTTTCTTCTCCCTTTAAAATTCTAGTGCAGCTCCACCTGCATATATTAGGAGATACATTTCTGATATTCCATACGTCATCAATGAGAGAAGGATGAAGAAACAGAGCCTCTGAAACAGAGCTTGTGTAGATGTAACCCTTTTATTTCCACATTAGTATTTATGGGTGTGAACACCAATAAAGACACACAAGTTTCACATCTGAACTGCTAGTTGCACATTTACCGTAAGCAAGTGCAAATACCTAAGATCAACCTCAAATCAGACTTCTTGGTTTTACCAACAGCACATGGTCATTAAATAAAACAGAAGAGGAAACAAATTATGCATCATCCTGTTTTAGCTGTAGAAGGAAAGTGAGAAACCTGTAAATACCTAACACACAGGAATGATTACAGAGCACACAGAAAACACAGAGAAACAGCTGATTTCAGGGTGAAATAAGCCCTTTCTAGATAAGTCACATAAAAATGGCAGGTACTTCTGCTGTGTGGTTGGTTTGTTTTAAACAAAATAAGACAAAAGATGCTAGACCCCCCTCGCTTCTCTTTGTGAAAAAAGAAGTGCAAGGTGAAACAAACCAACCTGGAAGTCAGAATCCATCTCCTACCCGGGCATCAGTGATGACCAGTCAGCACTGTTTCCTTCTCTTCTTACGGCTACTCAGGACTAATGAATTTTGCCTTGATCAGTTTCTCAACTTTGGTTATGACCCCCATCTCCTGGCTCATCAGTTTTCTTGCAGCCCAGTAAACTGGCAGCTGCTCAGTTCCTTCAGGGGAGAGAAGCGAGAGTCAATTGTCATAATGGGCTGCAATTACTCCTGTGTTGCAGGAACTGAGCTGCTGTTGCTGACTGCTGTCATTTTATCTGCCTTTGAACTTCTTTATGACCCCATGGCAAGGAATTACAACCCTCAGCTGGAAAAAACATCACACCTCTCATCATCACACAACATCTTGCAGAGCCTCTCAAACAAGCGCCAGACAGGCTGACTGAGGAACAGGAAGCAGTACACAAAGCCGTACTAATTACACTAATGCAGCCACACTGCCTCAAGACCTTTTTCAAACCTCACTCAGGTATCTCTAACACAGCTCTGCATACTGGATTTAAGACTGTAGACATGCATAAACGTGGACAAATGCAGTATAGTGGATATAGATTCCTCTCTACCTAGATGCAGAGTTTGGAAACTTGTACAATTTGAAAACATTGGATGGTACAATACAGAGACAATAATTTTGCCATAATCAAATGGAGTCATATCCAATGGACAGCAGTAATTTTTTTTTTTTTAATAGCCTAACTCACCTCAAAGAAATGGACAGGAGCTGTAATATTTAATTAAATATTAGATACAAGAATCCCCAAAATGACTGGCAAAGTCAATAACTAAAGTATTTATCTTCATGAGTAAAACACACTCATCAGCCATTGCATTCTTTGGCTCAACATTTTTTTGAAGTAACTTTTATTGGAAATACTGCAGAAGTAGAATCATAGAATCATTTAGGTTGGAAAAGACCTTTAAGATCATCGAATCCAACCGTCAACCCAACACCACCATGCCCACTAAACCATGTCCTTGAGCACCTCATCTACACGTCTTTTAAATACTTCCAGGGATGGTGACTCCACCACTTCCCTGGGCAGCCTGTTCCAATGCTTGACAACCCTTTCTGTCAAGAATTTCTTCCTAATATCCAATCTAAGCCTCCACTGGCACAACCTGAGGCTGTTTCCTCTTGTCCTAAAGTACAATATAAAGGTCCCCAAAAGAATAAAAAAAAACAACCCAACCAAAGAAAAGTTGTTTGAAATCCTCAAAACATACTAATGTCACTAGGCATCACTTAAAAAATAAGATTATTTCCACTTTTTATTTCCTGAATCATTGCTTTCCATCTTCCCTGTTATTAAGCTGAATATTTTCCTTCTTAACCACTGTCCAGGCCTGTTCACATGGTCCTCCAGCTGCCCCACTGCCAATTGATTTGGCAACCTTCCACCTTAAGTGAAGGCAACAAAGCTCGATTTTTGCCACAATTCAGTGCATGTAACATTTTTCAAATGTTTCTTTAAAAGTGTTAGATATCAATCAATCATTCTGGTGGATCTCAGGGCATGGGGGCAAGGGGGGTAAGGGGGATGTCTGACCCACATGCTGAGATGGAAATAACTTTTGAGTGAAGTTTTCTGGAAATATCTGTAAGATACTTATTTTTAATAAATGAGTTTTAAAACATGCCATCTATAACAAGATATTATTTTGCATGCAAAATATTTAAGAGGGTGAACTTCATTTAATAACAATGGCATTGAAGTGTTTCATCAGGCAATAATTCAGTTTGAGTTGATTAAGTTCGAATTTGTTGGCCTAGCAATTTATTAACCAGGGACAGAAATTATTGCTGAGAAAGCACACTGGGGTATTCCCCACATTCTTACTATGCTGTAAATCATGAATTCCCTTCCTCTTGCAATTATTTAGAATAAAGTTTATAGATATAAGATAGTGGAATAATGAAAATAATGCTTTGTTATTATCTAAACAATGCCATACTGCTCCAAAAAACTTGAAGAAACCTGCACAAATGGAAAAACAATTTATTTAAGGTCCAAAAGATTAAAATGTCACTTAAGCTACAGTGATATTAAAGTTCTTAGTATTTTAAGGATCATCTTTATAATGCTTATTTTAAATCATCCACTTTTCATAACTCATGAAAACTCAAATGGCCTAATTAATTTAGTAGTCCAATAACAACGCCAACCTGCTCTCTCTCCACTGCCAGCAAAGATACTGCTCTCATTTTCAGTGCACATTGTGCAGACAATAACAAAGTGTCCACTATTTGATTAATTGTTTGTAACAAAAAAAGGTGTGGGGTGAAAGAGTATGAAGGAGAAAAAAAGGTGGGGGATGACTACAAATTCTGGGAATCTTAAAATTCCAATAGTCCTTATTCTGATAAACTCCAACGGGGATTGAAGTGAGACTACCCAATCTTGACAATCATCATCAAGTAACAACAGAAATCCATGAATGCCAAAACAGTTTTCTTCACGAACACTGTGCTTTCCCTGCTTGTTCAGCTACTGCAAGCTAAATGAATTATGATCAATCACATGATTTTAAGTGCTTGGGGTTCTAGACATTACAGTGTCAGTTACAAGGCACATTAATGAACTGCAGGCATACTCTTTGGTCTCCTGCTGGTGCATCCTCATCCATTCTATTTAGTATTGCAACCAAGGAGAACATTTTAATTATCATAATGTGACTGCCAGTGCTCATCTGATCACACTCATCATAGACTGAGCAAATCCCAAGGTCTTCAAGAATATTGCTTTTCCAATTCAGAATGGAAAAAAGAATAGTCTCACCTCTCTGTTAAAGTTTAGTTTTCACAGAATGATATCCATACAACTTTGTCTATAATCATATAGGCGATGTACCAAAAGTATCCTTTTGTGACATTACTTGTCTGAGCTCTGCCACACCAATTAACTCAAGATTAAATTCAGAAACTGCATTTAGTTAATTGAGTTGTAACAGATTTCAAAAATGGCAAGTCGATAACAGAAGATATATGCTAAATAATTAAAAATTTGCAATGGCGTATCATGCTATTTTTAACTAATTAGGAAATGGAATTCACATACACTATCATAACATATGTTTGTACCTATCTTAGATTTGTGGAATGAACACTTGAGTAAGGATATGTTGTCTACACTGCCTCAGAAATACTCTGCTCTCCACTGTTGTAACAGCTTTGTAACTTTACATAAATACTAATATATTTCAGCTATACTAATTAGTTTAATACCTGAAATGAAGGATGCTGGCTGAGGTAAAAAAAAAAGTAATCAGTGTTGCCACTGGTAAGTTTAAAGCTACTTCAAAGCTACTTCTGTCCCAAACATGGAAAATGCATAGAAGTAACAGATGGATAGGAAAAACGTGTTTTACATTGCCCTCAATTTAAAGGACAGAAAGCAAACCAAAGCTACAAAGTAGTTCTTCAGCATGTCTCCTACGAGAACCAACTGATATGTTTACTATTAAACAGGAATCAACTAGGAGCAAAATAACGTTCTAGCTGCATTTAATTCCACAGTATATTGAGCTATTGAAAGGAGAGAGATCTAACTACCCTTGAAAAATACTTTTTCTTCAGTTTCATTGCCATCTCAATCCTTCTTGTTGCACACACCAAAAAAAAAGCACTCCATTATCTAAGGGTATACATATAAATACGCACACACACGGTGATTATACAATCGTTCAGGTTCACTGAATGCAGAAATAACTTGTTCATGTGATTTAAAATAAATAAATAAATGCAGACCTGGTCTATCATTATAAATGAAAGTACACATCGTGATGCCCTGCTTCCTATATTTAGGGCTTTTGATCCAATAGATTATTTTACCATGGGATTTGAAGCAAGCCAGAAATTGTTAAATGCAAGTAACATGAATAGTGATGGATAATGCTCTCAGGTAATTTCAATACTCTTAGAGGAAAACAGATTTCCCCGATACTGCATTAATAGTTTTAAAACCTTATGAGAAGTAGATCTAAAACTTTCATCAATTGTTTACCGCATGTGCTGTGCCACTCCATAAAATCTTTTTTCTTCATAATATTCAAACAAATCCTACTTCTCTTCACTGCTAATTTTTACATGATCAAGGTAGTTGGCTGTATATGTACTAGTCATCCAGAAAGCTCAGCTGTTATCATTACAAATAACAGCTTATCACAACAAAATCTCCAACAGGAGATGCGTTCTTGGGATGGGGGGGTGGGGGGCAATAGAGAACAGGGGGAACCTAATGACACAGACAACCTGTTTCTTGTTTCCTCATTCTCAAGTATTCCACCTTCCACTGCCCCACCCCAGTGCATATCAGGCACTTCTCTCTCATCTCACTTACCACCTATCAACCACCTGAAAGGTCTTCCCATTCCTCCTCCCACTTTCTTTCCTTGCCTTTAATCCCCCACCTCTTTCCCTAGCTTCCTTTCCAAAACTGTCAGTTGCTTTGCTCAGGGTTCCTCATTAGATCTCAAAATCTTTAAGCGACTATTTTTCTTTCTACTTAATTTACATCCAACTCCGCTCCCCAACTCTTCTTTCATATTGCTGTTGCCATCACCTTGGACTCATTTTGTATTTACCAGTATTATCATGATGATACAACAAAGACTCTAAATACATTGAAAAGACTTTCTCATGCTGCTTTAGCAGGACAAACAATCATTACTACTCATCTTCAGGACTTCATTTAACTACTCTTCTCTGTTCACCTTCCATTGTTAGACACTTTCTACTGTACTTAACAGATCCTTTACTTAATTCTTTTTAAGGGTTTCTCCTCCCCATCCATCATGTTCATGCATATTAATCAGGATTGTATTTTCTCCAGGGCAAAACAGAACATTTCCTAATGAACAATCCTTGCAGAGGATCATTATAAATTCCCATTGCTTTCCCATTGCTTTTCCCATTTCATTGTAATGATCAATTCCCATTGATCATTATGAATTACCAAAAAGTCACAGACTTTTAAGACTGCCCCTGAATCTCAATCACATTGATTCTGAAATACACAGACATTGAATGGTTTGGGTTGGAAGGGACCTTTAAAGATCATCTAGTCCAACCCCCCTGCGTGGATAGGGTCACCTTTCACTAGATGAGGTGGCTCAAAGCACTCTCCTTTAAGCCTGTGTCTCTTAACAGAGACAAGAGCATATCTCTGTTCTTACACACACAGAGATACATGAACACATCCCTTCCACTTCCCTCCACTGACACTCACATAACTTCCTCTCTTTCAGAATGTCAAGCTCAAGCATCATCTTTGACTTGTCCTTCCATCTGTCTTCTTACCGGTTCTCTACATTATCATACCCTTTGCCATATTCTACTTGTTTACTGTAATTTCCTGTAACACATCTTTTGATGTTGTCCAGTTTTGCTTTAAATGCACCATTAGCATTAGAAAGGAAATGAAAATTACTAGGCACTCTCTTAGTGGTTCACTCAACATCAATAAATGTTTCCATCTGCCACAGAGCAAATCATTTCAATCTTTGACAAAACAAAAACCCCTCTGAAATCAGTAAGAGCACTGAGACAAAATGAAACAAGAGGTTTTTGATAAGAAATGGATATTATTTCTTGTACATAACAGAGAAAATACTCATCACTATTCAAGCTATAACTTGGAGTCATGCATGGAGAAAAAAAAGTCACAAAATCATGGCATACAGCCATACCTACCATTTCCCTGTCTTTATATTTGGCAAAGTTTCCTCAAATATCCCAGGTAAATACATCTATTTCAGAACCACTCAAGGCAGTAACAAAGAAGATCCTGAATTCTTTTTATCAAAGCCAAATTCTAGTGCAAACATTATGAGACCTCAGCCCTCCCTGACTTTAAATACCAGCGAAACTTAAACACATCCTAACAAAGGGGGTATATTCTAGCAGACTAGGCGAGCATCTGTCAGAGCCCTTCTGATGGCCACAGAGGGGAGGTTATCACTGGCACCACCACAGCAGACTGACATTTCAAGCCAATGTTTGAGCTGTCTTGAAGGATCAGATGACATGTTTTTACTTAAGCACGAATCATTTTGAAATAGAAATGGCAATTTCAGGAAGTTGCAGGTTGAACAAATTGATTCCGCACGATCTATTTTTCACTTTTGCTCTGGAGAGGAAGTTTAAGAAATTCACACTACAGAGTCAAAGAAATTGATGGTTTCATACTAGCACTATATCACTGCCAGAAGCTCAAGCTAAACCAATCACTTTTTAACTAAAAATGGGCCTGAGACATGATGTTCTGATCTCAGTCTGAACTTCACAAAGTTCATGGTGGTTATGTTAGGATTTGGCATTTGGCTTAGAATCTTCTCCACTTTTAACAATGAAGAAAAGTCTTTTAAAGTAACAGTGGACTCTCCTCTATCAAGTTTAATAGAAATCAATAAATCATCTTGATCTGATCTCATTTCAACATTGTAAGAAGTCTAAATAGGTGTCTTTTAGCACTGCAATTATAATAAACCCCCCTAAGTCTCTCTGGGAGTCGTTCTAGTATGGATGTGAATTCCAATATGAACAGGATTCGAGGACAGCCCTGGACATATTTGCCTGGTAATTACTGGCTAAAGCACAAACGTGAGATGGGGAAAGATTTTTAGAACAACAGAGCCCTCTAATGGATTAATGCTCTGTTACTAGGTTTTTCTTCAGTGCTGCAGTAAAAATAATTCAGTTTTCAACTTGAAAATAAAACACAAGAAAGAAGAATTACAGACTATGAAAGCTTAAAGACAATCTATTTCTTCTGATTCCCAAATAGCCAGAAATTGCATAAAGAAAGAGACATTTGTTCAAACGAAAAAAAGAAATCTCTCAGGACCATTTGATATTTTTGGTTTTAAGTAAATAAGCTTTGGGAAGAAGCTGGTTTTGCACCATTGTTTGCAATTTTCATACACACAGAAAGAGCTAACAGGCTGGCAGCATGTCTAACCTTCATTCTGTTTCAGGGCTTGATTTTGGTTTGCCTTCTGCTGCACTGCAGTCAGTGATCTCTGCAGAGCATCCATGCAGTAGAAGGGAATAAACATCTAGTAGAAAGGCTGTTATGATCAGCTAAAGCAAATCTGAAATCAGTGATGTTGAAAGGGCAGAGCTGATACAACTTACCAAGCAGCTGCACAAGCAATAGATCCAACACACACACATGCACATAGAAAATAGTAATTTAAAAAAAAAAATCTGTGAGAAAGGAAACTGATTGGGGGGGAGGGGGGACAGGACAACAGTCTTAGATTAGCTTAGGTAGTCATAATCTGCACCCTGAAAACGTGTAACAGAGCAATCAAGAACCCTTCAGCAGTGAATGGCTCTGGAACAGTTTTCTAACATAACGTAACAGTGCCAGAAAATCTGACTCAACGTAGTGGGCAGAACTAGGAGTGCCCCATATCAACAGAGAAAGATCAAGGGACGACTTGAGGCAAGAAAGATGCTCCCAACAGTTATACACAGTCAGAATAAGAAAGAAGGAAGAAAGCAAAAATTGGATGCCTGGTACTGAGACTCCCAAGAGGGACATAGCTAGTTTCAAATGACCTATCACTTTGGAAGAGAAATTCCTCCACAAGTCTCTATACCTAACTGAAGTACCACATTTGTTGTCCCTTAATGAAGAAGCTCAGAACATCCACAAGGGAGCACTCAAAAGTATTCAGGGGCATAGGGTGAATACAGTATTGATCCCGAAACCTCATTACAATGAACATCCATAAAGAGAGGATTCTCACTGATGAAATACCTGGAAACACCATGACAGAACAGTAACATAGAGCACTGCAGCACAGCCAGAGACTGTAAAGCAACTTGGTAGACTTTATTCTTTCTACTGGAATGATGTAAGAGAACCTCAGTGAAGTACAGGGTTTCGGGGGGGGGGTGGCATTTGCATTTTGGTTTTGTTCCTCCTCAAAGACCTCTAGCTGCAGACTTTACTGAAATAAACAAACTAACTGGCAAGTCACCTATTCATTACAATAATCAAGACTGAGGATTTCAGTATAGCTAAAGAGTACTGTGCTCAACTGTGAAGACCAGTTCCTCTCTGGACGGCCGAGCCCAGAGAGTTGTAGTCAATGGAGCTAAATCCAGTTGGCGGCCGGTCACGAGCAGTGTTCCCCAGGGCTCAGTTTTGGGGCCAGTGTTGTTCAATATCTTTATCAACGATCTGGATGAGGGGATCGAGTGCTCCCTCAGTAAGTTTGCAGATGACACCAAGCTGGGCGGGAGTGTTGATCTGCTGGAGGGCAGGAAGGCTCTGCAGAGGGACCTGGACAGGCTGGATCGTTGGGCCGAGGCCAACTGCATGAGGTTCAACAAGGCCAAGTGCCGGGTCCTGCACTTCGGCCACAACAACCCCAGGCAACGCTACAGGCTTGGGGAAGAGTGGCTGGAAAGCTGCCCAGAGGAAAAGGACCTGGGGGTGCTGGTTGACAGCCGGCTGAACATGAGCCGGCAGTGTGCCCAGGTGGCCAAGAAGGCCAACGGCATCCTGGCCTGTATCAGGAATAGTGTGGCCAGCAGGAGCAGGGAGGTGATCGTGCCCCTGTACTCGGCGCTGGTGAGGCCGCACCTTGAGTACTGTGTTCAGTTTTGGGCCCCTCACTACAAGAAGGACATTGAGGTGCTGGAGCGTGTCCAGAGAAGGGCAACGAAGCTGGTGAAGGGCCTGGAGCACAAGTCTTATGAGGAGCGGCTGAGGGAACTGGGATTGTTTAGTCTGGAGAAGAGGAGGCTGAGGGGAGACCTCATCGCGCTCTACAACTACCTGAAGGGAGGTTGTAGTGAGGTGGGGGTTGGTCTCTTCTCCCAAGTAACCAGCGATAGGACGAGAGGAAATGGCCTCAAGTTGCGCCAAGGGAGGTTTAGGCTGGACGTTAGGAAAAAATTCTTTACTGAAAGAGTGGTCAGGCCTTGGAACAGGCTGCCCAGGGAAGTGGTGGAATCACCATCCCTGGAGGTATTTAAAAGACGTGTAGATGAGGTGCTCAGGGACATGGTTTAGTGGGAATAGGGGGTGTTGGGTTGACGGTTGGACTCGATGACCTTAGAGGTCTTTTCTAACCTTAATGATTCTATGATTCTATGATTCTCTCCATGGCATTCATTCTGCAAAACACAGGCTTAAATCCATAAATTGCACCAAGTTTTTGATCAGTTAGTTGTTAACTGACCTCAAAGAATGTACCTGACAAGTAAAACTTCCTTGGAGCACAGTAAGTAGAAAGGAAAAAAAAAGGTCTTTCTCAATCTCAAATTTCCTGCCATTCCCTGAGAAAGAATAATAAGATCTAATATTGAACATTATATGGTCCCCCAAGCCCATCTAAATAATTTCACACTTAAGAGGACAACAGGAGAGGAAGCGAGATCAACTCCAAAATGACAAATCATACTGAGAGACCATTCACATTTGAAACAAGAGTTTATCTGTACACAAATTTGAGAGAACATGACAACACGGCAAACATGTAACACCACCTCTCCAAAATGTCCTCCCAGGTTCCAGCTACTCACAGGTCATTGATTTCCTCACACAGAAATAATACCTTCCATTTATATGTCCCGCAATAGATTTTTCTTCCACTACTTCACAGTCAGTTATTGAATCCAATTATCCCCATTTACTCCCTATCCACAGCATCCTAAAGAGTTCCACAGCTAACTGCTTTACATGATAATATATTCATGCCCAAAACAAAACAAAAAGCCCTAGATTTTGGGAGCTGAAATAATAGACCTAGTTCATGTTTTTTAATACTGGATTTGTTTAATATATTATAGCGCACAACAGAAAGTGGTCAATCTAGGTTCTTAAAAACACAAAGACCATCCGTTTGGAACATTTAGCTGAAGTATCACTTAAATACCACAATCTACTTCTGTATAGCACTCTTTCCAGAGCGCTACATTATAGGACAGTGAAACCAGTGCACAAAACAAGCCTTCTGAATTAGTAGAGTGCTTATGGCACACAATTTAAGAGTGAATTAATCTCAGCCCTGCCACTAACCTGTTGTGACACTCAGGGCTTTTCACTTCACCTCACTATATATTCATTTTCTCCATCGTACAATAGACATAATGATACTTCTCCTGCTTTTTGAAGCCTTCTGAGAATTGCAGCAATGAAGTACTACATATAAAGAGATATACATTTATATTGAAATGTACCTATTCACAAAGAGCCATCAATTTCCAACTCACTAGTTAAATCATCTTTATAAGCATTCATTCACAAAAAGCATACGAAAAATTTACCTGTTCATTTTTGCAGATCCACACAGTATTCCCCTGAAGTAGAATAAAGATTTTGGCTTTGTATCCTTTCAGCTCAAGATACCCACTTTTCTCAGGGGCGACAGAAGTTCGAGACTGAGAGTTATTATCAGACTGTGATTTCAAGGCATTGAGCATCGTATTAACCCAGTCATTCCTTTCTTCTAAACAAGAAAAAAAAATTTGACAAAGACATATGGTTAAGCAGAAGCTCCATTCTTTACCACATTTGTTTTCCTTTTCTTCCTACTATGTTATGCTGGTTGATGGTACAGCTATATCACATCAGAGAGAACATCCACCTTGAAGAGAAGGTGGAAATAAAAGTAACATGAGAGTCCGTATCAGTAGAGATGTTAGCAGAGACAGCCACTCAATTAGCTCCCAACAATCAAAACACAAATTGAAAACTGATGATCAAGATTCTTAAAATCAAGACTAATAGTTCTAAGATGCTGAATTTCAGACCATTTAAAGACTGAGGTGGTAGACAGGTGGCATGTTCACCTTCTGGAAGCCAGATCAATGGGAAAGAACCTCAGAAGTTATGTAAGCAAAAACCACGGAGACTAAATATCATTTGTCATTAGAGGCAAGCCTTGCCCAATGCTATTCTATCTTTAGCGATGCTTTTAAGCATGAATGTTTACAATCTATTGCATTAAGGTGTAGTGGTTAAGCTTGCCATTACCAAGGGTACTGAGTAATTAAGAAAATGCATGTTTGAATATCTTTGCATGCATTATTAATTTAACATCTTACAAATACATGAACACAAGTAGGTGAAGTAATAAAGTTCCACTCAGTCTCATTCACTGTGTTCAGATATTTCACCAGACTAAGATCAATATACTTTAATGCTGAATACCCTGAATGAATTAGACTTGCCCTGTGCGACTGGAACTTCATGAATATTTCAACTCTTTGCTGTGAAAGATTCAGGTCGTTAAATATAGTGGAAGGGGCAGGGAGGGAAGGAAAGTTCTATCCTCAGTATGTATAAAGTTGACACAATCAGTCAACACTGCAAAGAGCACTGTTAAAACAGTGAAGTGCTTACTTCACAAGTGTCATGTGTGCAACAAGAAGAAACAAATACACGATTTAAGCGTCACAAAACAGTTTGAAGAAGAGAAAGATAGCAGCCCAACAGACTAGCACAGGGAAGGTGATTCCAAGTACTCCTCTTGGAAGTTTTGTTTTAAAGGATGCTCTTCTAAAGTACTTTGAAAAAAATCACCGGAATACCTCAGTATAGTTGAGGGCATCAAAATACTCTAAAAGTTTTTTTTTTTAAATGGTATTTCACTCCAATTAAACAAAATCTAGCTGCGGATGAGCAGATTATGCTCTAATTCATTGCTATCAACTAACTACTTAATTTTTTGCCCCCAAATGCCCCTAAACTTTCCAAAGCATTATATAGAGAGTTTTTCCCTCTAGGTATTTAAATCAATTAAAAAATAGTGTATTTAATAATAAATAATAAATCGGAGCACTGAAAGCAAACAAAACGAGCACTATAATCCCCTGATTGCAGACAAACATTGGTATCAAGGGACACAGATCAATGAAGACAATGACAGCATTTTTTATTTTAAAGGAACTTAATAAATAAGTCCACAGGCTGAAATATGTATAGAAGTCTCCATTTCAAAATCTTTGAAAAGAAGTTAAGTACCCTTTGTATACTCACAGAACAATTTCCAACCACAAATCCACAAAAGGAATAGCATCAAGTGACAGTGTGTACACATTACAGAAAGCAAGCAGCGTTATTTACATAATTTACTATGAATATATCATCCAGCTCTGGATACAGCAGGACCAAATTACTTGTACAACACACATTCTAACCTTAAGTGAACAGTTTTATAGACAGGCCACTATGTCCAAAGATGGTTAAATACTAAAGGAAAATGCAATTTCATGTATAACAAATGGTTGCTCTGAATATATTTTATGAGTCAGTATAAGTTGTTAACGTTTTTACTGTATTCAAAGGCAACAGTCCATAAAGGAAATTACAGCCCTACAAAATGTATTGCACTAAGATGGTTATGTTCCAATTTATAAAAAAGTAAAAAAATAAATTTGGAAGAGAAAAGCAAAAATAATAAAAATAGACATACTTTTAAACTCAGCTAAGAGCATAAAAATGCCTGAAATTATTTGAGCCAAACCTGATAAGAAGGATTTGTTCACTGATGCTGCACTCCTGTTACAGCCTGCAGCAAATGTTTACAACCAAGCTATAACCCATAAAAATGGGATTTGATAATGGAAATGCTGAGAGACCCTTAGCTATAATGGGTCTGGCACGTACTGCTGTAAATACATATTGCATATCTTTTTTTTCTAGGTAATCCGTTTTATTTTATTGTTTCCATAAATAAGTCATATATGCACTGATATTGATTCCACATATTACAGCTGTAGGTTGATAAAGCATTAAATTAGAAGGCATACCAACTTCCCTACTACAATTTACATTTGTATTCTCTATTAATACAGTATTTTCAGCCATGTATAAGACAGTAAATAAAGACACAGAAAAACCCAGATTTTCTTTGATCACAGCACCACATTCAAGCCATCAACTTCATTGTTGATCTTTGTCAATTTTATATTAAGTGGTGACCTGGAGCAGATGGCTGAGAGCACACAGGCTGTAAGAGCTGCTAGTGAGACCTGAGTAAAGTCCAGAAAAATTCACCTTTGGGAAGGATGGGGGAGCAGACAGAAGAATTGGAAAATAGTATTCTTATTTTGATATTTTTAAAAGCCATTCCCCAACAATTTCAGTTTTTCTTACAAAGCTTACAGTTATCTCGTTTCACTTTATAAGCCCAAAAGAGCTGGATTCCAGAAATATTTCTGGCAATATAACAAGTTATATTTCACAAACATAACTTATCAGCAGTGATGACATGGTTTTTTGGCAATTGTTAGAATTATACATGTTCTACTTACCTTCTTTATCCACACGGAAGACAAAAGTCCTATGGGATGTGACAACTTCAAATTTATTCTCCCTGTGAACTCTTACTGTTGCTATGGCAGAGAGCAATATTATTCCCTTTGAGAACACTTCCTATAATAAAAATGCAATAGAAATAGTTAACAACTCTCATGGAACGCTAAGTGTCTCTCAGGTAGTATTACTTGCCACGATGTTTAGGAAGTTCACATACACAGCCTTTGCTCCTAAAAGTTCACCACACTAATACAACTGCATCAATAAGTAAACCACTTCACTACCTACACATCACCAACTTCACTGTTCTGGGTCTATGCACACCTACTGCCTTCTAAAATAGAATAAAATCCCACGGAGAGATAGAACACATTTTGAGATACCACTTCATAAATTGTCTCACGACACTAATATTGCAAAATAGCACACTCTCTTAAATTACATTGACTATCTCACAGAACCATAAGTTTAAAAAAATACAGTTATACTTGTAGAATAGAATTAATTAGACAAGGGAAAAAATTGTGCCTTCTCCAAGCAGAAAATTCCAAAGAATTTTTCTATTCCTTCCCTACTCCTTCAGTGGCTAGCCAATAAGAAAAGTAAATTCACTGATTTTATCCCCAATTTTGAACTGAATGGGGATCATCACTCTGGAAAAATCCATTGCCCTGTCATCACGAACAAAAATCCTCTAGCCTGTGTCAGGTATGTGCTTTTCTGCTATATCAGGTAGGAGGAGAACCATCTCTCAAAAACATCATTTGGCGTCACAGCATATTTTCCCAAAATTTGCTAATTTCCAACTAGGAATCGGGACAACTGAACTGAACACAAAAGCAAGATAGGAAAAAGGAACTGCTACGAGTACTTTCTCCAAGTGGTTCATCTTTTAACTTAATTAACCTAAGTATGCTGGGGGTGTAGGCAGGAGGGAAATGAAGCTCAAGCAGACATGCAACACCTCGGAAATACTTCTGCACAATTCCTAGATTCCAGAATTAACGCTGCTGCTCCTGTTCCCACTATGCTTTGATCAATTGGTTTTCTGACTAAGACAATTCAGATGTACTGCTAAAATTTATGATCCAGATGCAGTAATAGTCCAAGAGTCAGCTCTCCATAAAGAATTTGTACTGCAAAAACTTTCCTCCCAAAGTATAAATTATTATAATAGTTTTTATACAAGGACTTAAGGAAGTCACTACTGTGAATGCTAAGCATGAAGATTATACAGGATCATTTTTTTGTTTACTGAGTTTAATATACTACTGATTTTCACCAAATTCACTCTTATGTTGTTTCACTTCTAGGTACTAATATACATCAGTGATTGCAGTTTAGAAAATAAATAAATAGAAAATCAAAATACAGCTGAAGTGAACATGTTACTATAATTACAAGAGCCACTCTGTCACTCAGAACATTCTTAGTATTGCACATCTATTTTCATTATGGCTATATTTGTTAGAAGAAAGATTTTAACGTATTTGTTACTAAGGTTGGATATTATGTTAACTACTGATCCTTCACAATGGCAAAGCAAACTTACTACATATACTATTTCTAAAGGTGTTCAGATATAATTACATTATGGTGTTTGCAGGCATCTACTGGCTGTATTTGGTACTGTAAGAGAATAATTCAGACTGCTGGAACTCACAGCTATTTTATCTTATTTGCTTAAAAAAAGAAGTCAGTTTCCTTTTCAGCTGAGCTGAAAAGTTTTGGTTGTACTATTTAAACAAACCTTTTTAAAGCTTTGTTCTCCAAGGCATACATATTTTCAAATAGAATTTAAACCATAATAATATCTCAATCTTATTTCTGCAGCAGCTTCTCTTTCACGTACAAGAAATAATGCCTGCTGTTAAAAAGCTCTTGTTGATTAAGATACAGTTTCTCTCTTCGAGATACTCCAGACTAGAAATTAGGTGAATTATTTAAGAATATAAAAAACAAAAACAAATAAACACAGCAAAGAACCTCACAGGTATTTCTTCTGTTACTGAGAGGTGTACGCTAGCTTTAGGACTGCTAAAAAATTCTCTGATAGAACAATTTTCTAGTGGGGAAAGAAAAATGTTTCTTTGGCATCAACTGCTTTGATGAAAACTTTTATTTTCAAATACAGCCCAATGGAGTCCTCCTGGACAGGAGAGCTGGGCTAAAAGATCCTGGAAAACACTGTTTTGCACTGCTTTGGCTTTCCTTCCACAACAGATTAAATATGACCTATTTCAAGAATGACACTGATTCACCTGTTTTGCAGTGAATTTTGTTCTTTGTTATGCGCACATGCAACATAACACAACAAAATATTGAAATTCTCCATGTAAAAAGGCAAGACTTCTTCCTAAGTCACTAATATATTTGTCAGGGACCGGGATGATTTTAAATAAAAACTTCCAATATAACCAGCAGTTTTTACATTACTGTAAAGTGCATGTTAGAGCATCAGAGTTCTCCTGCCAAAAGTAGGAAGAAATTTGAAACAAAAACTATGCATATTGGATAGCTGAAAAGAAATCTCAAATTCTACCTTCCTGTCTTCAGTTTGCTCTCACTGAAGTTAACCACATTCTGTTAAGACAAAACCACATGGGATGTTGCTCTGACCACAGCAACTTGCTCAGGACCACAGAAGAAATGAGCAGCATCAAACAAAAACCGTTCCTAGGTCAGATGCTGTTCGTAGAAAATTTTTTCATATATGCTGATATAAAGGAAAGAAGAGCTATCTATCGATTAGAAGTTGAGGCACAACTGGAACAAGGTTAGAGGAAAAATTTAGAAAATTAAGGTTTAAATCATTCAGAGAAGGGTTTAGATGGGCTAAGCATACATTTTCAGGAATACTACCCCCTGTGTCCTCCCTCCCCATCCTCCACTTGTTTCACGCTTCATTAGCCATGTAGCACACTTCCCCTTCTTGAGAAACTCACTCCTCTCAAGTTCCTAATTCGAATGACAAATACAGCTTTTTAATATTGGTACTGTTTCTGGGTAAAATAAACAGCTTCATTCCACTGAGTCTACCCTTCTCTGCTTGTAATAATCAGAAAAATATCCCAAGTATGGATTGGTTTCCTTTTGAGAACGCTTTTAATTGATATGTGTAACCAAAAGTGTAACAATTCCTTTTAACATGCTTGTCTGTCTAGGAATGTCCTTGGACAAACACACATTAGAATAGATGGATCTTGCCATTAAGATCTGAAGTTAAAACAACTTCCCCATTTAAATATATATACAGCTAGCCATGTAGCTAGGAGGAGGCACCTGCTGCCTTGGCACCTGCTGCCTGATTTGGCACTGTCCAGGCTCCGTTCCGTCACCTTCTCTTCCATGTCTGCACGCTGCTCGTTCACCTTCAACCTCTCCACTGTATAACTATCCCTGTCTTTTACCAGAACCATCTCTTGAGCTGCATGCAGGTCTTGACAGTTCTGCAAATAGTTGCTTACAATGTCAAGGTAACAACACACAAGGAACAGCAGGAACATGCTGGTATCTGTCTAGGAGGCAATATGAATACTCTGGGTGTGGGACTAGTGATCCAGCAGTGACCAATGTACCAAAAACTCACGTGCCACAGTGACACCACTGCTCATCCAACACAATCCCACTGTGCACTGAGAACTACTGGTGGACAATTATGTTTTCCTCCTATCTGCAAGCTAGTCCAAGAGTTTCACTAAATCTTCAGTTCCCAGAATTTGCTTCAGGCCTCGCAGTTCTCAGACATACGAAGTTCTCAGCATATGTGACTCATCAAGTTAACAAGTCAGACACCCAGATTTGGTCAAATTTTATTTACGCACAGACCAACCAGCATCTCTTTCAGTCCCAGGAGTGAGGTTTTGTACTCAGATACTTGGAGACAAAGACCAAGCCTTTTGCAAGCTACTGATAGCCTAACCTACCACCAAGACCTTTTAAATAGAGGATGCAGAGGTGGTAGCTTTCTATGCATCGTGTGACACACTAAATATTTAGTGACACACTAAATATTCCCCTGAGAAGAAGGGAAGAAAGAAAATCCCCAGTGCAGATATACAAGATTTAAAATTCTGTATTAGCATTTCTTTCCCTAATTATGCTACAGACAGTGTTAAGCAAATCCCAAAGCTGTATTTTTCAAGTCTTTCTTAATGACTAACCCTGCTTTTCTGCTCCTCTGAAGCCCTGGGATGAATAGCACAAAAGGGTAACACTTTTTGTCACTGCAATCCAAATGTTATTCTATTGTTCCCTTCATCTACACAATCATGTCTTCTACTGTGAGTAAAGCAAAGTAAGCAACTAAAACCAGATTGTTTTGTGTTCCTAATCAGCAGGCATAAAGATCAACACAAATAATTTTTTGAGTTTGTTCTTAAATTCTCTGGCCCCTCAGGAAATAAAGTCTTTTCCTACTTCAGTTCTACTCCCTTCATAATCTGCTAAAAAAGGTCTAAGAGTGTGCATATTATAAAGGATCTATAGGACTCTTACTGACTACCACCACCCATCATACTGCTTGGGAACTTTTACCTGAAACTGTATTTTGTTCCTAATTTAATATGCATCTTCAACAGGAAATGCCTTCCAGCATTTCAAATAACACACATGCATATAACAAGTTCTTCATTTCTTCCAAGAGAAGAAATTAATTAATCACAGAGTGAAAGAAAAAGAATTTTGTAGTGGGCTAAAGTGTATTAAATAGAAAATTAAAAAAAAATCTTAAACAAAAAAAAGACAGGTCTCAGAAAAAAACCCAATGTAGTTTCTACTGTGAAAAAGTAGTATCGAAAGGTCAAATAAGTATTTTGTAAATCTCAATTTCACAAAGGGAATATATATTTTGTTGAAAACATGATCTACAAATCCATTTTTGTATCACATATCGGAAGCAAACTACTTTAATCAAAGCAACTCATGAGTCTGCAAATGTTGCAGGAAGATTCAATCCTTAGGTACAGAAACAAAGAACAGCCACAGACATCGCAGTACTATACTGATTTTAAAGAGACACATTCAAACATAACCTAGTCCAATGACATGTGATTATTCCTAGAAGACAAACAGGCAAGAGACATTTTTAATTAAAGAGGAAGCAAGTATATGGGGTTTTTGGTTTTTAAAAGGTCTTCCATGCTACATTTAATTTCTCTCTCAAAATCTCCAGCATGCTGGGTTTCTACATACCACCATCAAAATAACTTCAGATCTCTTAAATGTGTTTTGCATGATTCCATTCTGTTTTGCAGAATGCAGCAGTGTCACTGCTTCAATAAAGTAAGAATTTCTGATGATATCTACCTGAAAAGATCAGGAATACAAACCCTTCTAGAAAACAAGAGGATGAACAATACATGAGGATCTTAAGGACACATAAAAATATTTCATAATGTCTCATCCTAGTACTTTGCAATTGAAAATGACTTTAAGATGAATATTCATTTATAATTATTTCTGAATTTCTTCATGGTAATGTGTTTATTAAACAGATTTTTTCCCATACGTAACCAAAACATGTCACTTACCTTTTCATTATTGTAATAAGAAATGCTGTCTCCGTCAAACTTAACCCAACGCTTCTGAAACATACGTTTGCTGTGAATCAAAAATTAATACATTTAAAATTATAAACACAAGTAACACTGGCTTTTAAGAATGTCTCAAGCACAAATTATAAAAGGTCAAATCATGTTTAGCTTCCTGTGTTTGGGCCTAAACATTTTGAAAATTAAAATAAATCTTAGCCCTATCATACCTTTTCAAAAGAAGAATGCTGATTTCAAATACAATAAAAATATCTGCAAACAAAGAGTGCAGTATTCCTGAACTTCTTTTATAAATCAGTGTCTTCATATTTTTAATCAATTCACTTTCCTTTCTATTTCTTGCCCACGTGCTCTATATCACATCTGAAGTGACAGAGGAAAAAGAACTTTCAGTAATATAATTTTGCTTGAAACTAACAAGGGTAAGAACTGGCTATTTTTATTGGAGACAAAGGAATATTCTGAACACAGAGCATACCTTTAAGTATTACAAGCTCTGTAAGATACTTTCTAAAAATGAAAAGCTGAGAACCTAAAATGACCACGTCATTGCCATGTTTACAAGAAGGACATCTCTGTTTACAGAGATCTTCAGTCAGAACACTCTCTTCTCTGGACAATGAATAAATAGCGGTTACACCAATCACTCAACAAGTACAACATAAAATTTCATTTTCAATCTGTGTTATCAACTGGACATCATTAATGAGAAGCGCATTCGATTATTTCAGTTTGCTGTTAATCCATGCTCTATAAGGACCTCCTAAAAAATTACTTTTACATGAACCTGAAGTAGTCCGTTATGCTCATTAAAAAAGTTGACAGCCTATTAGTTATCATCTATAAAAGTTTCAATTCTAAAATCTTTTAAACAAGTTAATTAAGCAAGAACAAACCCCACTCTAACATCTCTTTTCCCAATGTTATATCCTTTCTTGCTAAATGAGTGCTCTGCTTTAGGATTAGTAGACTGTGATAGTTCATGAAAACCTTAATCAAATAGCAGCTCTAGCTTAATTAACTTGTATTATATGACTACAATAAATCATCATTTTTCATAACCTGGAAAGGCCAATGTAAAATCTATTTTCCATTAAAATGTCAATAAACTTCAAGATGATACAGGGAAGAAAAAGTGAACATAAGTACCACATACAATGTGAATAAACTGAATGGCTCTACAATTTATAGTGAGTTAACTAAAAAGAGAAGATGTACTTTAAATGCAGGATTTGTAGCAACTTAAGAAAACAGTATCTATTCACCCTCCTGAGAAGACACAAA
The DNA here is from genome assembly GCA_013400755.1 of Pelecanoides urinatrix. Lineage (NCBI taxonomy): Eukaryota > Metazoa > Chordata > Aves > Procellariiformes > Procellariidae > Pelecanoides > Pelecanoides urinatrix. The sequence goes on along the minus strand of VZTQ01000367.1, from coordinate 23,898 downwards.
GTGCCAGGTGTAAATCAGAGCTCTAAAAAAAGAAAAGGGGGGCAGGGGAGGGGAACAGAAAGAAACATTCAGTTGGCAGGGACTGAAATAAAATATGACAGTGCTTTAAAGGATGAAAAAAATCATTGGGGTTTTTTTTTGTTGTTGGTTTCTTTAAGCCTTCTGATATTTGAGAAATGGTGTTTTAAGAAAGAGAACCAAAAAATGTAGCATTCATTAAACCATGTTTAAGAAAAAGTCCTTGAAATTCAGCCAAGGAATATCACTGGCTCAAAGCTAACGATCCTGCAACTGTACTACTCAGTCCTAACCAGTACCAATTCTGTGCTTAGCTCATTATCTTTTTCAAATAATATATTCTCACACAGTACTTTACCTAAAGCCTTCACACTTTGTTCGCAACTCTATTCCTTCAAATAGCACAAGATGAGTCAACTGGAATCAAAAATGTTTTATCACTCTATTAGCTAACTGCCAAAAGTATTGTATAAAAAAAAAAAGTTGAAATCAATTCTGAAAAAGAGATGTGCACAGGCGTATTATACTGAGAAAAAGTCTTTTGATTCTGTGTATAATTATCCTTTGATTCTTCAACAGAAGTTAATAATAACAATCCGTAAATGTGAACGAAACCTTTGAAACAATTAAAAAAAAAAGCTTGAGCAGATTGAAATTCATAACTTCAATTAAACCAGGTTTATTCCTTTTGTTGTGCAGCTTGAACAATGTATCACTGTATCAACACAGATAAAGACAAAATCAAAGAAATTAAAACTTGTTAAATCAGAACTCTTAAAAATGAACAACAACAACAACAAAAAAAAGAAATTGCTATACAATAGAGGTCCTTCCCATGGGCTCAAGCTCAAACCAGATCAAATTCTCAAGCAATTTAATTCAATAGCTTTGTCACTAAACTGAAAAAAATTTTAATTGCTGTGCTAGTCAATGAGTAGTGATGATTATTACAGCCACAAATAATGAAAGGGAAGGCCAAACAGTTTAGTATCACCTTATAGTGTATTTAAATATACAGTCTTAAGAACAAAGAATGCAGAACTACTAAGGCTTGAGTACAAGTACAGTAAAATAGATGTGTTACAGTATAACAAGAACAGCTTCGATTTCTAGATGCTAAATACTAGTGAAGATCAGAAATAGACTTAAAAAGTGAAATGGTGCCACTTTCAATACAAAAAGGAATTCAGAAGAAAATCATAAGAACAACTGGAGAACCGGAAACTACAGTTTATTAAGGAGGTTAGAAGAATGTCATCAGAGTTTGCAAGTATTTATGAAGGGAAGATCTGATAACAGAGTGTTCTTTAGTGTAAAACAATCTAAGAAGAGATGGAATTTAAAGTAGGTTAAAATAAAGCAATTAAAAAACCATGAAAAAATAACAGAAATTAAGCATAAGATTTCCTCCCCCCCCCCACTTACAAATGTGGCAAAGAGTCCATTCTCTTTCTATTGTGTTCCTCCCTCCTCTTCATTATTTGAAATCTTAAAGCAAGACTTGGGCTCAGATTCCTCCCATCAAACTTTAGGCACATCAATAAACTAAACTAGGAGACATTTCACCCCAGATGTATTTCTAAATTCAAACCTTCTGTTCTGAAATCAACAGGATCTCCAGTCACAGTAATTATTAATTTATACATGCATGGCCAAATTGGTATAGGAGTATGTCAGAATCAGAGTTTGTTCTCACTTACTTTGCAGCCCACAGAAAATCAGCAAAAATGTACAGATTAGAAATATTGCTACAAATTAATTCTGTATTTTTCTGCTACAGTTCATGAGTGGTGATCAACATTTTTAATAAAAACATTTTTCCTGAGTGCACCTCCTAAATAAACTTTAGAATAGGTAACACCATTAAAAACTAAGAATTCAGAAGAGCCCTATGCTCTTGCAACAAAAAGAGTTTCTTTTCCTCTCCCACCATAAATAGTAAGCGGTGACCAAATACAAACTTAACATCTCTCATGCAAACATACATCTTCACAATTACACAGTAATCACTGCAGATGCCATACCTTTGAGGGGATAATTTATCCAGCCATCCTGCTTTAACCTTCTTTACTGATGGTCCATAAAAACAAGCATACGGTGTTATTGAATCATTTCCAGTCAAAGTTTGATCTCCATCAAATTGCCAAAAATGCGTTTTTCCACTGACCAAGCGACCCGAATCTCCACTTTGTATCTTACTACAAGACGCTGAGTGGGTCTTGTCTTTATTCTTCTTTTTCTTTAAAGGAAAAGACCGTTGTTCCACAATAGAATATACAGATTCACTTTCAGATTCTGCTGGTGCTAATAATTTGTTTTCCCAAGACAGGGATTCATTTTTCGCAAATTCCTTTGTCTTCTCTTCCTGATTATTAAAGGAACTAGAAAGAAAAAATGCATTTTACTCCTAATGTATTGCTACAATGCACAAATACATAAAATTATTAATTAGAACAAATATTGGTAAGACATATTATAAATATGTTTGTAACTTGTTTAACCACTGTGATAACCACAGACATGCTAAACACAATGTATCTTGTAACTACAACCATACCGAATCCTACTTTCTCCATTCAACAGGACTGATAGCAAGGTAAGACTTGCTGGTTCCTTTAGAAGCCTGAACAGAAATTTAAAATTAATTCTCCTTCCTCAGAAAGTGATCTTCATTCATTTTAATACTTTGGAGGACTTGCAGTATCACCTCTCTCTTCCCTCTCCCGCCTCAATAGAAGCCAGGTACAGACTGGAGACTTAAGGAGCACGTTAGCTCCCATTTTGTCAAACCACTGGCCACTGACTCATGACAGTGAACGGTTTTTAGTTTTGTGTTTGGGTTTTTTTTCCTATTGAGGAGGTAGAGCACGAGAGTACTCAGACATGGTTAGCTAGGAGACATACAAAAATAAAACTTGCGTCTTTCTTGTTCTGACTGAGGAAAAGAGGGACATCTTCCAAATCCACAAAAGATTCTGAAACCTGTCTTAGGACAGCCACAGAGCCAAACTTTGCCTCTGATAGCATGGGGTAAAGGTTCAAATAGGAAAAAAAATAAATAAATAGTCGTGGTTGTGCCTTCAGAGGTAAGGATCTACTTCTGATATCAGTAAATAACTCTTTCTTCTTTACATTTTTAATTTCTCTATAACTCTTATTTAATACCATAGATTCTTGTAAGAAGAATACTCTTCATTCATTCCTAGATCTGATTTATTTTCACAAGCCAGGAATTCATTTCCATGAAGTTCCTAGAAAAGAAATATATCATAACCAACATTTGTACTGAAGTAGTAAATGATATTTACAATACTGTAGACATAAATCACACACAAACAGACGCCTAACTAGCAAAGCTATTCTTTGCCACATTTTCCTGTAATATGCATTTGAAAGATCATGTTTTTAAAAGCATTTTAAGAAATGTTATTTTCAATATTTCCATTTTAAATAATACTCAGATAAAACATGAGCGTAGTCCAAAACACCTGATACAAACAATTTAAAGAAATTTAGTGTGTAGAAACATCAGTGCTTTGATTTTTTTTGAAGCACAACTGAATATTATTTTTACCCTGAAATTTTCTAAGCTCAAGAGCCACGTGTTGCATGCATGTTAAGTATACCACTGCTAGCCTACTTTTCATATCAATACTTCTTCTCTGAATTAAATGTACAGTCTTCACAGTACACTAAAGATGAAATCATGGTAAATTTAAATTCCTACAGTAAGATGGAACTCAGCTGTATCAAATATATCTCGCATTTTCTTGCAAAGCTCTTCTTCCTAAAAGACACATTTATTAATGTTTGTTTAGAAATCTTTACCACAACCTGCTTGCAGTGTACAAAATGTCAAGGTTAACACTGTTCAAGAACATTACATTTCACACTTCCTAAACTTGATCTGACAATCATAATGCATTACTAAGCTTCTTGACACTCATCTTTCTTCCTTAAAAAAAAAAAAAAAAAAAAAAAAAACCACAAACTAAAATGAACATCTTTGTGCTTTCTGACGGAAGCATTTTAATTTACTCATTTACGCTTAGATGTGTATGCCACGAAGCTGAAGGGTGGCAGAAAAAAGTGGATAAGCTTTCACAACAGTTGCCATTTGTTTTCTGAGCAGTAGTGCCTCATCTTTTACTTGAGGGCTGTACCTTGGCAACATGAAAAGGCAATCTTAAAAAAGCATATAGCCAAAAGCTGAGTACGTGTACACTACAGCAGAAATTGCCGAAATCACAGGCTGCTACTAGGATAAACCTAGGTGAACGGTCTGCCTTCCTCTGCCAGCCAGATCCATTATAAAAAAAAAAACAAACACCAAAAAACAACCACCACCACCAACATACCACACTATTAGCTATGTTGTAGCACCAAGGATTAGACAAAAAAAAAAAAAAAACAAAACCAAACCCAAACCCATACACGTTGCAAACAAACTAAACAGAAAACTCAAAAGCAAGCTGTCCACTGCTTATCAAATGCTTGGATTGACTGGAATCTCACAAAAGGAGGGAAAACGGCTGTGTCCCACTTCTACACAATAGTCAAGAGGCTAACAACATCATCGCCCAGGAAGCACCATCAGAGTAAAAATGGTCAGTATCTTTTACCTTCATTTGCTTATCAGGATGCAACTGCAAACCACACCCACTGAAGTTATGTGGTAGTATCTCCTCCTCCTCCCCCTCCCTCTCATGAACTATTACAGTAACAGTTTTACATCCTACTTGTGCTCATTCTGCAATCTTCAGCACTTGGGCAAGTGAATTCAGGGAGCCTGAGCACTTCCAAGCGATAATCAAGAATTGCATTTCTATCGCTAGTAGATTTTGAAATGTAGAAGTCCACAAATGAAGACAGTTGTGGGGACAGGGTGTTCTATTTGCTCACAAAGACACATATTTCACCTAAATTAAATCTCAAGCATTTCCAATGTGTTGTTTACAGAATTACTCTGCAAGATGGTCAGACTCAAGACGAGACAGAACTCCCATCTCCTACCTCCTGCAAATCTCTGAGGTACTATACAAAGGTAGTTAGCAGCAGCATTTTCTCCTGCAAACACCTTTATAGAGCGAAGTATTTCTTAAAAGATAGGTATATATATTAGACAGAAACTGTCTCTAAATATGTACTGTCCTTATGCATAGGAAGCACCTACCCTTAAGGAAGAAATCTGGCTTCTGGATCCCAGACAGATGGAACTGCCTACTTGCAGCCCTGTATAAAAATCCTCTACTTTCAATCAGGAAATAATTCAGATGCATTTTTTTTTTTTAGCTTTTTCAAACACATAGTCTTGCTGATGACAACAGCAAGTCAGGAAACCTGAATGATAAAACATGGATGGCATGAAAAGTATCAGAACTGAGGCTACATTAAACAAAGCCTCAATGCCATTCAGGACAGGCATCTTCCTTAAGAGATAACTGCCTTAGTCTTCTATTAAAGCTAATATACACAGTTCTCCTCTGGTTGATTCTTGAATCATGGTTTGGCAAAACAATTTTATAACAGGTCCATAGAGATAAATTCCTCCTTTTAAAATATTAAGGGTTTTATTTTAAAGTGGTAAGATTTGCTATCTGGCCAGCATTCCACACTATCACAATGCTTAGGAGCTCACATCGTTTACTGAATTCAGTATGCATGTTTAATTTAGTCTGACAGTCTACAGGAAGAAATAAAGCCAATATTTCACTCTCGAGGCCTGAACTCATGAGAATTCATTTTTTCTGTGAAGGAATTCTAATATACTTGACTCTTCAGTTGGACACAACAATAAATCAGCTCTAAAACATTAGGATTTTTATTTGTGTTATTTTTAAAGCAATATAAAAAAAATGTTCCTTCTTCAGATTGTCCTTTAAAGGTTTCTGCTTCTAGTTGTCTTTCTTCCTGACCTAATTCAAAGGCCTGTTTTCTTTATAACCTTAATTCCCTGTTCTCCTATGCTCACTTACCTCCAGTCTGTAGTGACTCATTACCTATTTCTACGGACACTCCCTTTATAAAAGCCTATAGAAGCCTTTTCTTCTTTACACCAATGAAACAGGAAGAAGAGTAATGGCCAATTTATAAGCCCTTAGAACAAACTTCAGTCTGTATAGCAATTTGCTATGTTTTCTTGATATGGACAAACTATATTCTCATGAGAGGTTATCTTTTAAAATGAAGCAGCAGTTACAAGCCCTAAAATCTCAGATATTTTACAGTGTTATCTAAACTTTCTTAGTTGTTCCTAGGATACTTTATACCTACTTAAAAAAAATCTTAGGACCTTTGTTTTATGGTTCTTCTTTATGACCTTTGTCTGCAATTAAGTTCTAATGGAACAAAAATTAACTATGAAGTTTCCAACAGGCATGTAATAAATACAACTCAAAACTATTCACTTGCATGAAAGTGATAATTAAAAACCAAATCTTCAGATCAGGGAAAGCATGTTATAATATACTGCATTAATCGTGATTCTACAACCAGCAGAAATAGCAATTGTATTTCAAGCAGTTAATCCAGTTTCACAGCATGCTATTTTTGTATTTGGTGCCTTTGTAAGATAAGAAAGATTGCTGACAACCTTCCTGGGTATGCTTTTTTACAACCAACCATTTCAATGAAATATACAGAATAATGCTAAGAAGTAACAAGAAGGCGAAGAAACTTTTTCTAGAAAACCTGCTTATGCCATTGAAGTAATTACAAAGAAGTTAAATTTCAAATTCTTAATGAAATTGGCACAGGCAACAATAACTGGCACAGATGAGACATTGTACACAATGAGAGAAAACAAAAGCTCAAGTCACTTTTGTGTGCAAATAACAAGAACTAGAAGGAGAAGCAAGACATGAATTTATGTGTACCTCCTTAAAAAGTCACCAAAAAAAGCATACAATATATTTCCAAAGAAAAGAAAGTACACACCAAAAATAGAGGTCATTTTCATGCTTCTAAAACCACTTCAATTAGAAGATGAAATTTGAACCATTTCTTTTCACTGACCAATTCTTAACAAATTAAATTTGGGGAAAAAGAAACCTAGGGATCCGTTTTAGGAGCTTTGATTTTAGTCAATAGTTTACAATAGTTTAAAAAGTGAAACATTAGAGTGAAGACCAGGACAGAAACGAAGAATAATTTGCTGTTTTCTCTAACTCAGTGGCTTGAGATCAGCTGGGACAGGTATAAGCAATCACAAAATTAGTAATTTCTGGTCTGCATCCTGCTAAGACAGAAGCAGGAGCTGGGATTCATGGCATTTGGCGGATGCCTCACTAAGCTAATTTACCTCCCAAATCTCCACATGGTTCAGAAGCCTGTCCACATGCCATCTATGGCATTCACACCATCAATTACTGACCCCAAGAAGAATGTTCAGTTCAGAGAATCCTACAACAAAAGTAACTTTCTGGGTATATAGCAAGTTTAGGGGATGCACAAAAAATATCAGAAGTCCTGAGAACATTCATATACAGGAATTAAAAAAGGGTATGGCCAAAAGTGGTCATTAGATCATCTAAGCTAACATGTAAGCTGTTTTTATAGGATATACACAAGTCTGTGTAGAGATGCCCAGTCTTGATCTGCAATTATCAGAAGAGAGAAAAGCCACTTTTACCTTTACTAGTCAATTCTAATGGTTATCCTCAGCCACTCTTAGGCACAAAGTGTCACAATATACCACTGTACCTAAGAAGGTAAAAGGCAGGCATCAAGGTAGTCTGCAACTGCCTGTCAGTGACTGTTTTGCATTTGATATGGCAGCTCTAGGCATAAAAAAAAAGAAAAAAAAAAGAAAAAAAAAAAGAAAAAAAAAGAAAAAAAAAGAAAAAAAAAAGAAAAAAGTCAGTTACCCATCCTATGTTGTTTGAAAGAAACAAAACCAAAAAACTAACCAACACCACAGCTTCCTACTATTATTATTGGACAGTACAAAGTGTATCTCCAGATTAAGAGAAGTCACTAGTCCACAAATATTTACACTATAAAACTTTTGCACGTACCTAAAAAGACAGAAAAGGTATAGGGAACTGAAAAAGCAGAGGAAAAAAGAATTAAGGACAATATAAAATACATAACATGAATATTCAAGTGAAGATAGACCATTTATATCCAGACTTCTCAACTTACTTTAGCATCTTTAGGGTTGTCACAAACAAAGGTTTCCCCATATGGAGAGATGATGGGTGGCTTTTCTTCTGTGGAAGTTTCTTAAAGCAAAAAAAGAAAAAAACCAAAACAAAACAAAAAAATCACAGTCATACAGCGCAATACTCTACTGAAGCACTAATAAAATCAACAAGGGACACAGATTTTTCTGTTTGTGATTTCTCTGTCCTTCTCAGAAAAAATTTTGAATAACAAGAAAGAATTTCCCATTTCTAACTGAACTCCTTTTTTCCCCCCTCAGACACTACCTAGTCAGACACTACTACTATTACTATATAACTTGGATATAAGTTGCTTACAGACATTTTCATCTTTCCTACCCTGCATCAAGTTAAAAAAAAAAAAAAACTTTTGTTGCATACTCTTAGGACCAATAGCTTCTGACTTCAGAAAAAAACCCCACACAAACTCGTTTCTGCACAATCTTCATTTTGTAACCAAGTATTTGCTTGAAATTAATATGCATAACTTCAAAAAAGACACACTTCTAGAGTATGAAAGAACTTTTCCTTACAACTGACTGCACAAGACTTCTAAACTCTTCCAATAAACTATTTAATACAATTAATTTCCTGTTATTTCCTGGAGCTATGAGCACTAACAAATTAAGCAGCATTACTCAGGAACACACTCCTTGTATCTTTCAAGAAAAAGCTAACTCTGCTTAAAAAAATCTGGATGTAATCTTAGAAACTCAAAATACTGTAGTCTAAAAAAGTATATTAAAATAAATGAGGTTTAAAGACTGGATTTTCTGATTTTCATTTTATTAGTTCATAAACAAAAAATAAGAAAAAATGCAGAAGTGGTTAAATGCTCTGCTATTACATACATCACTTTTTCCAGACCTTCCAGATGCCCAGTATTTCTTAAAATAAGCAAGTCAATACTCTATTTTAGACAACTTCTGGTCTGAGGTTTCTTTTTCCTCAATATTAAAGATGTAAATATCAGCATGTTTAACTCACTGTTTTGTGAAATCTGCCTCCCAGTGCAACAAGTATTTACAAGATCCACATTTCTTCTTTTCTGAAGGGAACTTGAACAAAACAAAGCACAAAATTAAAACATTAAGTGGAATTTCCCAAAAATGGAGCAAAAACATCTTATGCAGTTAAACTATTAAAATTATATACAAATATAGAAATAGGCAATTTTAAGTCATGCGAAAATTTCTGATTTAATTTAAAAGTCACACAATAATGTGTTTTCCTCCCTTTATGACATTGCATACTTCTCTGATCCTAGCACACACCTTGAGTTTGGTTTTTGTTTGTTTTGAATTGACCTTATGATACATTTAGATTTCTGGGAAGCATGGAGATCCCGCACTCTTCCCCCACTCTTTACCCTCCCTTCTCCTTCACACTGATTCCCAATGACTATATTTAAAGAAGGATGTACTATGACAGTCTAATTTAACATTAAGCTCAAAGGGAGCCTGGGCATGGAAATCCAGATAAAACATGCTCTCAACCACTGAAAAAAATTGAGGTAAAGTTTTGATTTCCTAAGGTGAATTTTCTCCCAGAAAGTTTTCAATCTGAGACATAAACGACATTGCATTGCAACTGCCTGTGACTACCACTGCACAATTTGTAGATAGATAAGAATGCGTCCCCATGCACAACAGAAAAATTGTTTTATTATTGGTGGTGTGCTGGCCCTTAAGTATTTCAGCAATTTCATGTGTAGTGGCATTCATCGTGCTGCTAAAGATCACGTTCTTTTAATTATTATTATTATTATTGAGATTTCAGGCTGAGACAGCAGCTTTAGAATAACAACACAGGAACAAATATGCCTGAATTAGTACATTTCTAACCCATCTTCACTACTCTAGCAGTCTGTATTAGAGCTGTTGTCAGCCAAGCTCTGATTTCCCCTGTTAACATGAATAATTAGTAAGTTTTCCTCTTAATTTCATTTTCTCTGCTTGAAATAACAGTGATGCAGATCCTCGTGCATCTTTATAGAATATTCATTGACTAATAAATGCCATACAAGATCCTTGAAGTTATTTCTAACAGTTTGCAGGTCCTCCATCCTTCAAAGACAAAGATAGGTATGTTTTACTAAAAATATCAATATTCCTAATTTTTGTTTCGCACTTGACATATTGAGAAATTTTGTTCTTTTAAGATTAGCTATATCCAAAACTTTAGAAACACTGTCCCATGAAGTCCAGGTTGCATTAGTCCATATTACAGGCTGATATTTCTCTATGACAGAAGGCATACATTTATGAACTACTATTTCGTACCATTTTTAATCCATGCTTAAATCTGCCCCAAAACAAATTATTAGATTAAATTCAAGACAGAAGCCACACCTTATAAAGTTACTTGACATTTCAAATGTTATCCAGGTTATATCAATTAAGCTCCTCAATGATATTTTGTAAAATCCTGGTTTTAGAAAACACAGGGTGAGTTTGGCCAGTAAAGGTGGATCATGGCCTAGCTCCCATACAAAATTGTTTACTCTCCTGAGTTACAATTACAAAAAATACACAGCAAATACTTTAAAAGTCTCTGTTTCTTCATACATTTTACTAAAATTGATGTAGTTACATCTTTTGAAGCTACATTACCAAACTAACTTCATGCACTTGTACTAACCTAATTTTAAAGAACCTGCTATGCTTACAAAAAAAAAAAAAAAACAAAAAAAACAACAAAACACAACCACCCTAACTTTCTCAACACAGACCAGTTTTTTTGTTGTTAGGTTGGGGTTTTTTTAAGGGTATTAATAGCATTAAAATAAATTAGAGATACAGATAAGCATCTTTGACTCAAAGAGTTTCTAAAATGATGGTTTTCTTCCTTATGTAAAACAGTGAGCCATTGGCTTAGTTTCAGGGTGGATGGACCTAAAAGTGGGTAATGGTAATAATAACGAGTGCAGATAAATTCACCAGGAAATGAAAAATAACAAATCAGTTTACAAAGACATGCATTTTTTTAATTCATATTTTTTAGGACTTGTATATTCTTTTTTGATTATGTACCTACACATACGTATATATGGCAAGAAAACATGCTAATGAGCAAACTATAGTCTTTTTTCCAGCAATCAAAAATAAAACCTTTTTGTCATTTTTGGAAAACAAAGTTCTAACTTATAGCAAGTAAAAACTATCTCAAATTGTAAAATAAATGAAACAAGTTTACTTTGAGTATCTGCTTGAACGATTATGTATAACAAACAACATACAGTGCAAGCTATAAAATGATAATAATTTGTCAATACTCATATAATAGGCTAGATAGTTATTGTACAAATTAAATACCTGGATTAAAATACAGAAAAATACTGAAGATTTCTTTGGGGGCAAATAAGATTGAAAAAATCTTATATCTATACCAATCTATGATGTTCCTTAACCATTTCCAAAATTTAGAACCTCTTCAGATTAATGGTCTTCTTTATTTTGCTCTTTAAAGGAAGGTTAATGCAACGAGTCTGCCAATCACAAAGTGTGCCAATTTTACAAAAATATAATAATAATTCCAATTAATTATTAGTTTCTTACAACTGTAGCGATTAAGGCCCACTATTTTCATATATTAAGTGGTACCGGCTGAGGCTCAGGCTCTTCCCCACCGCCCTTTCCTTATGCATAAACAGGGTGAAAGGGTGTGATGAGGCAGCGACTGGTCTTGCTAAAGGCTGAGAGACGGGAAAGGTGAGAGCTTAGCACTGGGCTGAGCTGAGCTGTTTTACTGAATATACTCCTGTCACCTTGCAAATAAGTGAGGGAGAGAGGTCAGTGCAAGCAGTCAGTGCTTCAAAGTCTTTACTGGCATTCATCTGCTGAGTGTTTCAAATGAATGAAGCTTTTGTTTTCAAACTCATTCAAAACATGTTTTCTTTTCTATCTCTCTCAAGACCTAACCCTCCCATAATGCAAACACATCAAAAGCGCTCTAGCATGCTGTATTAGAGCTTTGGGGTTCACAGACCCCTTGCAGCGGTAAATTAATGGTGATGCTTAACCATAGGAAAAGAGAGGGAGCAGTTTCTCTTTCCTACAAAATTTGCTTTGTGTGGCAGAACAGAGTGCAGAGACACAGCAGCACCAGCTCGGGCACCTCATTAGCAATCTTGACCACTTATATGTTAAGAAATGGAGTCTAAAGAACATCAGCACCAAGCAAGAAGTTTCAACCATAGGATCTGCCACTTGCAGAAAATGAATAGTGCCTGCTCAGGTCAAGCACCATTATCTATTTTATTTCTTTATATTTTCCCCCAAACACAGCATAATTTCCCGAATTACTTTTGGTCTATTTCTTCTTATTTCTCTTAATAAAGAATCAGAGCAATCCCACTACTGAACAATACAAGTAACAAAGTTGGAGGATATGAAAAAAATCTAAAAGTATATAGAGTTCATCAGCCTGAAATTTATATCTGTGTAGCATTCTGTATAACAAACAGGTCTACCATGTTATAAATCTGCTTAAGCTTTTTCTTTGAACAGATTGCTGCTCTGAATGATGCAACAGTAGCTATTTCGCCTAAAAGTGACTGCTAAATGACATGATCCAAAGCCTCTAAAACTATCTCTATACTTACTATCTTTAATCTTGCGCTACAGGCACATCAGTGGTTAGCTCCATCCGTTGCATTACTTTCACTCTTTTGTTTTACAAAAGCCTCAATTTTTCACTCATATCTGTATGGAAGAAGTCACTTCAACCAAAACTATCAAGAGACACCACGAAACTTCCAATCCACTGTGTTTAACCCTTTGTTCTGTTCCACAACATAACTAGGGAACCATATTAAAAATTTTAAGACTGCTCACTTAAATACAGAATGCAGGGTCTCAGAAAGGGTGATGACTTTGATAAAGACGTTTTGGATGCAGANTGGGGTTAAACCACGACAAGATTATTTCAATTTTAGAATTGAATTTTAACAATTCCAGTGCTTTTAAACACCTTTAGAGTGATCTTTACTAATTCTGTATCAACAGAGAGCTCATAATGTTACAATACAGAAAACTCTAGCTGACAAGGATGTAGCATAATTACATGTCACTTCAACACTGATCAACCAAAAACACTACTAAAATCTGCACATTAACCTCACTATCAAGAACACTGTGTAATTGTCACCTTTTTTTTTTTTAAATTCTGTACCCCTCAGTGCTATAGTGATGCCACATATACTTCAAAGAAGAAAGAAAATCAAAACATTTCCAACTTCTAAAATGCTATGGTGTCTTACCAGCTAATGGTGTGTTTTGTTACAGGCGAGAGCCAGGCACACAAGTGAGGCACAGGGAAGCAGATATAATTGCAAGAGAGGCAAGCACATTAGTAACAAAAAGTGACATGGTCACAGCACTACTAAGGGGCACAAGGAGACCCACCGTATGAACTTTTTGTGCCAGAAGGCACATACAAGATCATAAGAAAAGCATTTCCTTGAATAAAAATTTAATGACTAATATCCATGCACAACTAGAAGGAAATGTTAAGTTTCCCATAGGATTTCAGCAGTATTTCTCTGCCTCTATGGAAAAGCCTTCACACAGTGTAACAAGGATGAAATCAGCATCTATCAATAAAAGTCACTTGAGAATGTTTGTCTGCAATTTGTAAGACAGACACGATCTTTCCTGAGGTTAAAGAAGCTGCAAGCTGCCATTTTAAAGTTCTGTATTAATTCTTTGCCTCTCAAAAAAACACCCAGCAAGATTATCAAGAATGTTTCTGTGAAGTTTAAGTTCAAGTTCTGGTTTAGCCTTGATCTTCCTCAGACAGACTGCTGCTGGTCCTTTAGAATTTCCATGTTGTTATAACTGGAGCATAAAGATGAAGAAAATAAGGTGGACCTCACAAATCAAAATGGTGGGTAATGAAGTTAGTGACCCAGTCATATATCAATCACTAATAGACTGTTATTTGGAGGACTTACTTCAATGGAGGGAAGATTACAAATATTGCATATTCTCTCTACTGGATGATTGTTTCTCAAAAGGCATTAAGAGTACTCTTAGTAGCTCATTATTGTTCTCTTTTAGGATGAGATTCCCATTTCAGCTCAGCAGGAATAGTTTTGTTATATGAAGTAGGAATAATCACTCTACAAAAGTTAACATAAAGCTACTCCTCACTGAAAGATGTTTATACTTAAGTTTCAATAAGCACAATTTTTCGGTGATTTAGAAGGCACTCATGAAACATTTTTTAAGGCACACAAAAATCTCTTAATTGCTGCAAAGAATCTTTGCCTCCCCATCTGCTCAATCAAACAATTGCATTCAACATTTAATACTGACTTCTTTCAATAAGCTAAAAGAAACTTATAAATGCTGCAAAAACTCCGCATTTAGGGCATGTATAAACTCGCTAATGATGTTTCTAACTGGTGAGATATGCAGATGAAAAAGACAAGATAAATACAAAACATTCTCAGACATGTCCCTTCCAGGCATAGCTAGTGGTTTCAAAAAAAAAAAAAAAAAAAAGAAAAAGACTAAAAAAAGTGCAGCCTAATGATTTGGATATGGCTACACTGACAAAACTTTGCATATGCCTTTGCATGAATTTTTCTTCTGTGTTTAAGACACTTAACCAGCATGACGAATAAAAGCTTACAGTTAACAGAACAAAAAAACAAATCAATCTGTAAGGAGATATTCTTCGTTTACACAGACTATAATATTGTGATCAACTGTACATTCAGTGCCTATGATTTTTAGTATTCAAACAGTATTACTTTTATTAAGATAGGCCTGGAATTAAATTCTAACATCAGACCTTTTCCTCTACATTCCATCATATTTTTGCAAGACAAGCTACAACAACTGATGCTTATTCAAGACAGTAAGTGCTACTCACCAATTTGTGGGTTCAGATTATGAACTCAATCATTTTGAAGGAAGAAAAATCCACACCCACATCACATGAATATTTTAAAACAAATTCAAACTCTCATATGCAATTTATCATAACAAACTTTATTGGACTCTATCCAATACTATCCTCACCAACGCTGCACAGAACTATCCTTACAGAGATTCCATAAACTCTGAAAACCACCCACATCTACTTTTTTTTTCCTTTCCCTTTTTCCACTTCTTTTTTCCTGCTGGAATGCCTCAAAAATGTTTTTATACTACAAGCATCATTAAAATCTAAGGTTTTGTTATTATGAGAACACTAGCAAAAGCCAACATCTAATATTACAAACTGGTTGCATTCATTCTCTGAGTTAACTGTTAAATGACAACCAGTTTAGAAATTAATCTAAGAGCCACCTTGAAGAAGTTCCTTGCTTTGGACCCACAGTATAACGTAATTTCCTCCTCCACAAAATATCCTATTCTAATTTAAAACAAAAAATTTACACGTTTATGTTTACATATAGCTTTCAGGCTAAGACTTAAGACTCTGATGTAATCGTCTTGTTATGCCCATGCGTGCAATCATATCAGATACATCCTGCTTTGTTTACAGGGTGGCTACACCATACAATGCACAAAACAGACAGGAAGGATTTTATAAATTTTGCCCCACTTTTTAGACAAAACTACATTAATATGTGTAGGTGTGTAAAACTTCCTAGATCTTTCTTATAAGTTACATATATAAAAATAATAAACTTGTATTTTCCAAGCAGTATCTCTTGAAAGGTAAGACCTTAAAAATTACTAAGATAAAACCTGAATACTCGTGTTTCACAATAACTGTTGTCTCATCATAAAAACAGATTTTTATACTTAAGTGTGAATTTTTAGCCCTCTTGAAATCACCATTTTGTCACCATTTTCCCCATGATGAATCAAAATTTCATCAGAAACACTGGAGCTAAGGTCTAATTACTATTATTAGCAATGTTTTGGTTTGGAATAGATTCAACAGTTTTTTCTGTTAGTTTTCAATCTTGGTTTTGTAACACTTGTGTATTTCCATTCTTCCCTATATTAACAGCATACAGATTAGGTTTAAAAAATGCTTGATATAGTTGTTTTCAACAACGATTATATCTAAAGCAATAAAAGATTCCTTTCTTTGAAAATAAGCAGATGCAGAGATGATTGGGGAGATTATAAGGAAACACTGTTCTGAAGTTTCCCTTTATACTCTCATTTGTGCTTCTAACCTGCATTGAAGCTTAATCCTCCTTCAGTCAATCTGGCAACATTCATACCAGATCCAGTGTATTTACAGCACATACTAAAAAAATCCACAAAAAATGACATAAAAACCTGCAAGAAACCCCAAACCATAATTTCTACAACAAGAGCGATTCTTCATTAGAAAGAAACAGCAGTTACCTTGATGAAGCTTGAACTTTACTTGATTCAGGAACTTCTGGTACAGGTCGATGCCTTAATATAAAAGACCGGCTTGCTCTTGGAAATACTTTCATGCAGTTTTGCGTATAAGAATCATATAAGTCATTGTCTATCATTTCTCCTTTAAACTTGAAGAATGAAGAATTTGGCTCACGATCAGATAAATAATCCTCATCTGCAAACATTAGATGTTTGCTTTCGTTGTATTTTGTCTCACATGAATGAGCAAATGAAGAAGGATCATGAAATGCCAAACAGCCAGCCAAGTGCTCACCAACTTGATATGCAGCAGCTTCTTCCAGTGATATATCTGGCTGAGTACTCATCTTAATACTTCCACTTAAATTGATAGCTTTTAGTATGCTGTCTGAATTCTCGTATAAACTAGAAAAATCCAAATTTGTAAAGCTATCATCATCCGGTAAGTTTTGCTCTGCAAGTTCAAACCTTTCTTTATCAATGTAAGCTTCATTAAGAAGCTGTTCTGACAATGTTGCAGGTATCAAGCTAGTCGCATCCACGCTTGAATTGCTTATTGGAGACTCCTGATCTGAGGACAAATATTGCTTCTCTTCTAAACCTTTCAAGTCTTTGAGTTTTAGATTTTCACGGAAAAGAGAATTTCCTTGCATTTTTGAGAGAGTGGTGTCTAATTGCTTAAGAATCCTTCTGCGATGCCCTGTAGGCAACACTCCCATTTGCTGAAGCACACGGTTATTTATTCCCACGCAATCTGTCAGAATGTTATAGCCATATTCTTTAAAGTTAGGAAGATACTGCCCCAAGTTAATGTTGGCCAAGAATTCTTCAATATCAGTACCATTGCCTGTGGATGACATGATGGCAGCTTCATTACGAATATTGCCCCACACAGTCATGTAGAAATATGGTCAGGATTCATGCATGTTCACTAGCAACAAAGCTCTTTAAATTTGGTCACAGCCAGCCAATGAAGAATATCAGTTTCTTCAAGACACTTCTTCAAGTTTCTTCAGTTCAAACTGATTTTTTAAAGACTGCAAACCTACAGAAAAGAAAGAGGGCATTGAAAAAAATTCCCACCTGAATTCACATTAATCTTGGATAAAATTCTGAAAGGCTCCCTGTCATTTGTGCAGTAATATTTTTAAATTGCTTATATATGAAAATTTCAAGGAGGGTAAACAGCATAACCTCTTCATCCTTTTATCTTGGCCTGTATAAAGAGAATAGAGAAATCAAAGTCTTAACACAAGAAAGACAGTCTTAAAACATATAATCCTAGTAGTTAATGTTAAGATGAACAGTTAAAAGATGAACCACTTATCTACACACACACACTCTTACTACACAGTGCTTGGATATAAGGAGGAAAATAAGTGATCTAAGACCTGAGGGGGAACCCAAAACTTTCCTATTCCCACGCTAGCACCAATTAACTACAGCATACGGTTTGTACTCCTTTATCTTCTGAGCCTTTTTAGCACAGAAACAGACTTTCAATGGGAAAAAGGAAGAATGACTGGCTAGAGCATTCTATGTGAACTGTGGGTTCAAGCCCTCTTCAACTGAGAATCCAACTGAACAAGTACCGTAACTGATAAAATAGTTTACAAAGGTAGAATCACTTCTGAGTATGAATTGTTTAAATAACTACAGTCAGAAAGCTATGGAGCTGATCAAAATACATCTTGCAGATCCGGCCTTTCAAAGAACTGTCACAAGGGAAAACAGGAAACAGGTAACTACTAGCTTTTCAACTCTGCCAAGGAAGCATTTTTCCCTTAGCCACAAACAGAAGCAGAGGCATAACCCCATAAGCAAGTTCTAGCCTCCACACTAGGGACATTTGGTATCTCAAGAGCCCATGACAGTTTTTCCTCAGTATTTTCCAAGTCAGCTCTTGCACTTTCCAGATTCTACCTATTTGAGTTCTTCTTTTTTTCACGGTCATATCCAAATTCACGATTTACAAAATCCAAAGCAGACGGAGAAGCTACCATTCTGAAGGTGTTTGAGACAGCCTGAAATCACACCTCTTTAAAGAAGGTTTAAGATCAGCAGCAGTCAACAGGTTTTTTCAGCTCCCTCTTCCTCTATAAAGAGTAATTTGGCCTTAGGGAAACCTGCTGACTGTAGCAGCTGTCCTGGCATGCAGGTACTAGCCTTAAGCAGCCTGGAAAAGAAAGAAAAGCTTCAGTAGAACAGCATAAGACTCAAGTAACAATTAGAAAGAAAAGAAATAATATGCCCAGAATATATACATAGTAGCGGGTATTGACACCTCATTCTTCAAAATATTTCCTGACAAAGAAGGCACTACTTATGATCTAGAATTGAAGCTTAAAAGATTGCCTACTTTTGTACTGTATCCATTCCTCCAATAAAGGATAAAACCTCTTCTTGTAAGATTCCCCAATGTCTTTTGAAAAACTGAGTTGTTATTCAGAAAAGCAGTCATACATAAATCCTTATGCCCCTCCTCATTCCCCAAAGCCACATATAAATAAATATAAATTTAAAATAATGTACTGCACAACTGTTATCGCTGCTATTGGTGACTGTACTTATGAAATAAATAACCAACTCAATCACTAGAAGTCTTTTTCTGCAAAATTTTGTAAATATCTTCATTACTCCCACTTTCAAAAAGTGGTAATTAAAACAGGGAAAAACCAAACCTCTTTATACTTACACCAGATAGATAGATATATATATAGAGATATATATAGATATATATGTGACATAGTAAGATGAAAAAAAGATGAACAAACCTACGCTTTTCTGGAAAATGTAAAAATCAACACAGCACACACTTATTTTAAATAATGGAACACTTATAGTAAGTCTTTGGATTCTTGCTGATCTCCTTAACTTCATTTTTGGGGCAGTATTTTTATCAGCTTTGATCACTTAGAATCATAGAATCACTAAGGTTGGAAGAGACCTCTAAGATCATCGAGTCCAACCGTCAACTCAACACCCCCATGCCCACTAAACCATGTCCCTAAGCGCCTCATCTACACGTCTTTCAAATACCTTGTCCACAAGTCTGAGAAGCTACTTATTATCTTGAATATGAAATTCATACAATTAAAACTTTTTAGTGAGAGAACTCTATAGGCCAATCAGATACCAACTTCTCAAGAGAGATGAAGTTTGTTAGGGAGTTAACCCTCACTAAAAGATTCCCAAGTCATTTAAATTCAAAAAGCCTTGGATTGAGCTAAACTGATTAACAATCAGCCTTTAGATTTAACTTTGCCCTTTCCTAGCCTGCATGCTTATCTAAACACTCATCGTTCCTTTAAAAATTTCAGACATCAGCATTTCCTCAAGCTCTTCATGTAAGCCTCTAGCCATATAAGATAAAATTCAACAGTATGGCCTCCACCCATCTCTAAACCCTGAAAAATACAAATATGAATATGTAGTCTCTTAAGAAGCTGAATATATAGTCTGAGTGCAGAATGAGAAATAATTAGTATAGAAATTACTCAAGTGGGCAAAAAGTATCAGGCAGGCACTATTTATGCCAGAGAATAGTCTTTCATGTACCCATTAACGAAAAAAGACCCAAACCAAAACAAAAAAAACCTCACATGTTCAAATATATAAAACCCCTGCAATGGTTACATATCAGTCTAAGTGCTTTAAAGCTGGAGTTGCAGTTGATTATCTCAGCCATTTCTACCTTCCTTGACAGTTCTGGGTTTCATGGTGGTGTTTGGGTATTTTTTCCCTGAAGTGTTAGCGTTTGTTTTCAGACAGTATCATTCTCAATCCCTCTACCTTCAGCAGTAACAAAAAAGACTGTTAGGAAAGTAGCTTTTAGTTATATATTTATAAATAAATATATATTTTTATATAAACATATATATTTATACCCACACACACTCTTTTTGTTATCTAATTTTTTCTACACGCTTTGCTCACACCTTATTCTGGAATACCCCCAGTGTTGTTCCTTCAGGAACTCAAAGAGCCATGTGTTATCAGTTATTTGAATCCTAACCCATCTCTGTATAAACCACACAACAATGCAGAGGACTACCTAGCACAGAACAAACTTTGTTTCCAAATTTGCAAGAACCATTACTTTTTGCAGTGTATTTTATAAATGAAACATGTAGCAGACTGAGAAAGGAAGAAACTGCTTGCTGAGAAGACATTTTGACCACAAAATGCCAGCACTGCTAGAAGCTGAAGCCCAAGCTATTTTTTGTTTCTGTAGTAATCTACTGCAGAAGCTGTCAATGCATCCATCAAGATTTATAAAGACATGCTATAGATCTGGCCTAGCTATACAGCTAGTTAGATACCAGCAAGTTCACAGTCATATTTTGTGGGTCTGAGCAAAGAGTTATACTGAGACCTGTTCTGGTTTGACTACACAGACGAAGATTCAATTAACAAACAGCTCAACAAATCTACGCACATTGGTGAATGTTTGTATTGCAGGCTAGAAGATAAATACTGAATTGTTTCTTACATTACAATGTTTTATCCTTAGTAAAGACTTAAGCTCAAAAAGTACACAGAAAAGCAGAACTCAAGGACCACCTTATCTAATATATTAATCTATTTCAATGTAATTAATATCAATTAAAAAAAGAATTTAATCTCCTCCATAGCTTTAATTGCAGAGTAAGTCATAACAAACCCTAAAGAATGTTCGTACAGCATTAGATATGTAGTGCATATATATGACATATACATATTTATATGCATATGCTCACTTTCACATCCATATTTGTACCACTATGACAAGTTTAAGTAAACAGTAGTCTTCAACATTAGTGCACATGATTGCATATACCCTGTAAAACAGAACTTTTTCTCTCAGGAGCAAGGCAAAATAGATTTTTCCCCACGGTATTTGATAGAAACAAATATCAAAAAAGAAAAGAAAAGAAAAAAATCGAGGGGAGTTTAGTCTTGCTTAAATAAAACTGATTCTTGCTGTACTATCATATTCTCCAATATAGAGTAACCAAGAGAAAAATCATCATTCAACATGGTCACTAAAAATGGGTTATACAAAAAATCAAGCTTCTTAGAAGACACTTGACCATTCAATTTTACAGAAATAAGGGTAAAACATCTAAATTGCTATGTGGAAAAAACAATACAAGAGAAACCATCTGGACTTTTCTTCCAGAAAATATGTTTTGACAGGGGATGAATTGCAATTTGTGTTGCACATCCCAAACCTTATATGGGATCATCCAACTTTCTTCCATAGAAGATGACGTTTCTCACACTTCTTTTCAAACTGATTTTCATGTCCTTCCTTTTCCCATCTTATGGAAGGGGCTTAGACAAGGAGGTACCACAACTCAGAATGGCATAACAGTTCTTTTTGTTTTACCAAAAGTGACAGCTAAATAGCACCAAAGGAAAATGACAACACTGGCACAGAAAAACATCGGTAACTTTCAGGACCTTTCCTCACGATTAGGGTAAGTACCTGCATCTAACTTCCTGAAAAATCATATCAGTTTATTCTATGATTCTTCCATTATATGATTTTCAAGTTGAAAAGTCTTCAAGACAACACTGACTGGAAGACAGGCGAATGTACGTTGAAACAAGTAATCAATCCAACTTTTAATACTGAAATGTGTGAACAGTAGGATATAGCTGAATATCAAACCTTTAGAAGTGCATGGCAAGATAATCACACTTTAAGCAATCAATTCAACAAATACAAGCAAGTTCAGACTTGCTCCCAGCTTCTGCTAAACCACATACTAGATTAAGATCCAAATATAACAGGTAAAAAACCCAATACAAAACAAAAAAACCACCACAACAGGACTTACCACGGAGCAGAATGAAATCTGCCAGCAGTGAATTTCATCTTCCCATTGTACTTAACTGCATACAAACTGACAAGATTAGCAGGCCTAGAAAACGTAGATTACTAAAGATCTTTCCAAAAATCTACATAATGCAATCAGCATACTGACTGCATGCTCAAGAAAAAAAAACCAAACATAAAAAACCAAAAAAACCCCACACAACCAAAAAAATCTCAACTGACCTTTCTGAAGTGGTTACTTAATGAATTAACATTTGGGTCAACTCAGAGCAAGATAACTGACTGCAACAATGCTGATAGAACTGTTCCCCTTCCAAATGCAAGGAAGTTACTAAGTGTAGTCCAATATAGTGGATAATCGCGAAATACCTTGAAGCACATCCTCTGTCAAAATGTTGGAGATTTGGGGTTTTTTGGGGGGTGGGGGTGTTTGTTTTCTTCTGTTGTGTTTTTTGGGGTTTTTGGGGTTTGGGGGTTTGGTTTTGTTTTTTTTTTTTTTTCAGAACACTTCTCTTCCAGAGAAAAGTTCAGCCACCTTCACTACCTCGGAGTCAAACCTCATACTGCAAGAAATTCCAGTGGAACAACTTGCAGACAGTCTCCGGAGTAAGGAACTGCATGGCATGAATAAGCAAACTAAAGGTGGAATTGGCTAAGTACACTTTAGCAAGTTGCTGTGGCAACACTGGGGTGCTGTATCGTTCGCTTTGTTTTTTCTATCTAGGACATCCTAGTGGCCCTCTGACTTTCTCTAAGTGAACTTCATGCATTTTCTGGTAGTTTCCAGAAATATACTGACAGTTAACAAGAAGTCTGTTTGTGTCTAATGTCACAAAAACAACTCACAAAGTAAATAAACACATAGTAATAAAATACTGTTCCCTAGTATGACATTTACATACAGACCGTTAAAATAATTTAAACCAGAAAGTAAACAGGAGAAAAAACCCACACGCCTTATTTTCTACCTGCCTACGAGCTATTTCTTGTCAGATTCCAACTTTGGTATCTGACGCTCATCCGAGACCTGCACCAAACCACTCAGCCTCGCCCCTGAACTCGCCAGCAACTTTACTCTCCAGCACTGCTGTTTTCGCTGGCCGCTGCGCTGCCGGCGGCACCGGGACCTCCAGCATCACAGCCGCGGCCCAGGGAGAAGCTCCGTGCCCGCAGCGGCCCGCCCCGGCCCGGGCAGCCGCCCGCGCAGGCCGCCGCGCCGCGCACAGGGCAGCAGGCGGGCACTCCTTGCCCTCTGCCTCGCAAACTCCGCACGCCGCGGAGGCTGGCTTACCTCTGGCAAAAAGCAGCCGGGCAAGGGGGGAGAGAGGGGCAGGAGGGAGGAAGAGCAGGACTTCAGATTGCTTCAGCTTGCTTTTCTCCCTCCGCCTCTCCGGTCGCTCGCTTTCTTGCTTTCTGTCTCTTCCTTCCTTCCTGCCTCCACACCCCACCCCACCCCCGCGCTGCTCCCCGGCAAGCCGCGCCCGCGGCGCGGAGCTCCCTCCCTCCTTCGCTCCCGCAGGAGGCGGCCGCACCTGGGCGCGGGCGGGGAGCGCCTGCCGCTCCGCGCCTCTCCGCG
>VZTQ01000364.1:0-165808 GCA_013400755.1 Pelecanoides urinatrix | reverse complement strand
CCTAAATGATTCTGTGATTCCTTTTGTCAGTGAGTGTCTACCTTTCTCTGTGGGAAAACTGGAAAAATTAATATCTTATGACAAAGATGGGCCTGAAATTAATAATTCCGTGTCTTTTCTTTGACAAGAATCGGTCTATCTAATGGCCCTCACAGACTTTGGAAACTGCAGTGTTTCTTTTATAACTGTTTCCATAAAAGTATGATGTTAGTGTTTTTGACTAGATAATTTTTAGGGCCTTTCATATATTTGTGAGCACTTGCTGTAAGTGATGATGGCAGTGTTTTACCAGAGCTCTTTGCTCTCCGTGTGTTTTGTGTGCTTATGTCACCCGCTAATGGCATTAGAGGGGGATGTGTCCCGTTTGGTTTTTTCCATTAATAGGATTATCTGCCTAGCCCAGCAGTGACGAAGAGCTGTGTTCACTTTCACAGGTTTATGTCAGCTTTTCAGGCTGAAAGGTTTAAGAACTGCTTTGAATTACAACTGGTATTTCTGAAGTGAGTTAGATGACTGCTAAAGATTGTCCATGTTTTATTTAAATATGCTGTTTATTTATGTAGTCGGTGTTCTGCAGCTATGTAGGCAAAAGTGTTTAGAGACTCTGGATGAGCAATTCCCAGCTCAGATGGAAGTTTCCTGAGCAATACTTCTATTTCAGCAACAACTTAACTGCCCCAATTTGTTTCACTGCAATATTGAGACCAGTATTTCTTGTGCCCCTGGCCCTGTACTGTCTTTTTAAAAAGGTCAGTGCATTCTCAAGTGGGAGTTGTACCTCATAGATTCTGCTCAGACCGGTGACCAGAAATCTCTTCTTGTGGGCTTTTTGCTGGCATGAAAAGTCTTGAAAGTTCCCTTCTGGCTGCTAGAATTTCACTCTGGAGAAAATCTCAGCAGAAGAGCTGCTGGGATTAAAGGGTTATGGATTGTTTTCCAAAGGCCTTCAGGGTTGGGATCTTCATTTGTCTGTCCTGTTTGGGTCCCCATAACCCCAGTATTATTCTCTGCTCTTGTGTCTTGGGATCACTAATAAAGCACTTTTTGGGCTCAGAGTTCCTCAGTGGGGACACTTGGGTGGGTGGTGGGGTGTACAGTAATACTGCGCATGGCTTCAGGGACTCGACCTGCTTTTCTTTTTTTTTGGTTGAGAGGGAGAAGAGGCCCAGTGGCTTCAAGCTCAGATTCCCTAAGTATGGTCCTATGTTTATTGATAAATATATATCCTATAACAATAATAAACCTAAAACATTAGCTTTGCTAGTTGCTTCTCAGGTTGTCAGCAGTGTACAAATAGATATATTTATTTTTTGTAGCCTATCAGAACTACCCTTGCTGACAGCAGCACCCCATGGCTTTCCTTGCCAGCAATGGTGTGCCCTTTCCACCACCTTCAGTAACTGTCTGTCTTTTCTCAGAAAAGTGAGAGTAATTAGTCTGGGTACCAAATATGCCCTGAGTGTAAATACCTCTAGTGGCCATCATTGATGCTCTTGCTGTCTCATCTTTAAATACTCAATTGTAAATGACGGATGAGGAACAGGCTTGTTTTTGAAGTTTTAAAGTAGTCTTGTAGTTTTAAAGAGTCTCCTATAAGCTTTGACTCTGAACTATGCTGTATACTCTTCTCAGTAAACAGCCGAGAGTGGTGCTATTCTTTATCTGCTGCCTGAATTGGTGCTGGTTGAGAGTATTGCGGCATGCAGCATAGGAGGATGGCGTAATGTTATGTGATGGTCCAAAGATACCTACAAGATGAGGACTGCAGATACATAAAGTAGCTTGACTTCTCATCTGCTAAATATCTGGTAAGATAAGGGGTTTCGGGTTCAGAGAGAATAGAAGTAGATAATTGTTCATGCAACATGTAGCTGAGTTGTACAGTCCCTTACGAAAGGGTGCGGAGGATGCTAAAAGCTTAGCTGGACTTGAGGAAAAACTGGCTAAGCTAATAGAGCAATTCATTCAGAATTATTAAGCACGTAGGTAGAATCAATGATTGAAAGCTAGGAGAGCTTTTGGAGAAGTGTTCTGTGCTTGTTCAGTTTCTGTTCTTTTTCTGAGCATGCTGGGGTGTACGTATATGTCTGCACCACTCCTGAAGGCATTACAGTAACAGCTGGATGTACAGAGTGTGTGCAGACACCTAATGTTATCTGCTCAATATACAGCCCTTAAACTGAGAGCACACCAGACAGAAGCGGATAGGAACAAGTACTGCATTGGGAGATGGTATACTCCCTGATCTTTGGAGACCTGCAGTTGGGAAAAATTCCTGGCAGGCTGAGCTTAGGTAAAACAGGTGCTCCGTGTTAACAGAATATGGGCAATATTGGCTGTAGCTAGGCATCTGTGGTATGTTTGGCAATTTAGCACCTCCAGAGATCTGTGCTGCTGGTGTATCTGATGATGGTCTTTGTTCTGAAAAACCCGATCTGAATTAGGTTCCAAACTTCGGTTACACTGAAAGAATGCAACACAAGCACGTTTCATTAGTTTCTGCCCTTCGAGCTCTCTGAGATTCAACTGCCTTCAAGTTGAGAACAATTTAATCGGTGTGAGTTTGTAGCCAGGCTGTGTTTACTGAAGCTGCTCAGTGCTGATGGAGCCATGAAAGCTGTGTTTCCTGAGAACTGTTGTCTGTGCTTAGTCTGAGTGGTTTAGCAATCCTAAATCTTGTGGTTAAGATTGTCTTGGGAGATCTTCAGCATAAAAGGCACTGCAGGATGAGCGCAGCTCACGAGTCATGAGGAATGTCTGCAGGCAGATGAAAATGGAGACAAGTGAAACCTTTGGGATAAATAAATCAAAGACTGTTCACCTGGAAGGCATAGTCTTACCCACATGGTTTCTCACCAAACTGATTTCAGTTAAGTGGGATTTTTTTTTTTTGCTGTTGCTGACACTTGTGAAGTGTTTTTTGGTTTTTTGTTTTTTGTTTTTTGTTCCCCCCCCCCCCAAATGCCATTTTTAGCTTGAGGAGACAGAGTTGGTTCTGGTCAGAAGATAACTTGAGATGACAGTCATTGCACTTTTTTGGAGCGCCTTTGTCACATGGACACTAATTGCAGAGAGTATTGGAAGGTTCTTCTGAGAAACACATTGCTGCTGCGAGGCAAAGGGCTGGTGCTCACAGCAAGTGATGTGGAATAGTTTAGAAGTTACTGGGAACGAGTGAATTTGTGCAAATATGAGTGAGTGATTTTTAAAATATCTTTCCTGAGAAGACCCATTTATTGGGTTATTTGCAGTCGCTTGCGTATGTCCTCCAGGGTATGTGTGTATGTGGTTTTTCTGGCTATGCACCATGTTTCTCTTCTGCAGACAAAACAGTGCATTGCTTGTAATGTTGACCTAGTCCTCTAAATATGGCACCCAGGAAATCTCCATTTAAATTCAAAACTTGTGAGAGTCTACACCTTCCCTGCTGTTAATCATTATGCTGTCTATTTAATGTTTTGACAGCCTCTGTGACTCCTCTCATTTAACATGTTGGGAGACAGACTGGCAGCAGCAGTAAGCTGAAACCAGGTTCTATTCAGAATGGGTTTCATCACTGTAAAAGGAGATTTCTTTTTTTTTAAAGCAGAGGCATGTGTGTTTTCTAATTTAAAATCGGTTACATTTCTGTCAAAATAGGATCACGCATTCCATCTGCTCTGCAGTTGTAACTGTCTGAAGTCTGATCGTGAGTCTGGTTTCGGCTTTGTAGTGTGGTGGAATGGGAAAAAATTACTCCTGCGAGTATTTCAGTCCTTCTGTGTTATTAGTGGTGATAAGTATGACCTTCATTAATGTCAGTGGACAGTTAATTTGACTAACGTGTTTGTTATTTTAAAGTGAGTGTTTGCATGTCTGCAGAACATAACAACACCGTAGTAAAGTTTCATGCATGCTTGTCTCTTTAGTTAACATTAAATCTAAAATGTGTTAGTCAGGGCATGAGCATGCAGAGAATGTATTAATAGCTATTGCTTTCTATTGCTTGGCTATCAAGTACTGGATTATCAGAAAATAGATCTGAGCTGATGAGACTGTCTACGTATTGTTTACAAGATATTTTAGATCTGGGCAATATTTACTTGTGAGTCTGAGTCACTCGCAGTCTGTTGCAACTCGGAAACAAAAGCTCAGGGAGGGTTTTCTTGGGGGTTGCTGGGGAGGCAGAGGCTGAGCGGGCGGCCGGACCCACGAAGGGCTTCACCGGCCGGGCAGCCTCTGGCTGGGGGTAGCCCATATTTTTTTAAGAGTTATGAAGTCTGAAGATGATCCTGAAGACGGGGAAAATATGCCTGGGGATCCAAGCTAAGTGAAGGATGGAACAAAATGAATTCAGGGCGGTGGAGAGAAGACATTTCTTGAAGCAGCCTGTTTGAACTCTGGCACGGTGCTTTGTGAGCTGCAGCAGTTTGTAACTTGATGTGAGATAAACTGATTGCTTCTGGCAGCAAGAAGCTGCGAGTTCTATGATGACTTGTTGGTTTTCTTGTGCAGCTGAAGACACAGTAGGTATCTTAGATTTCATATCAATGGCAGCAATTTACAACTGCAAAAATGTGAAAGATTGAATTTTGTAAATGTTTTGTAACTGTTCCTTTTTAATTAATGTGAGTTATAGCTGTCTTTAACAACTCCTCCTGTGAGGAATTTTCTTGAAATGTTAAATGCTTGGGTGACCATATTTGATTTAGTACATCATAAGTAAATTGTATTATTTGTTATAAGCAAAGGAAAAAATATTTATGGTAGTAAGATGATAGTAATTTTTTTAAAAATGCTCTTGTTAATCAGAAGATTTACAAAATAGGAGGAAAGAATGGCTGGTGAAAGGTATTCTGTAGATCTGAGTGAGTTTGTGCTAGCGAGTATAAGCTGCAAGTATGAAACACTGCAATCTAAACCCAGCTGCAAACATGCAAGATGTGATCGTTTTCCTCTAAGGATGTGAAATGTGTCATATGCAAAAGAATTTAGAGGGAACAGAGCTTGATGCTATGTATGTATAGTTTCTAAGGTGTTTAAAAAGAAAACATAAAACTTGCATAATAAGGTAGCTTATAGCTGAGGAAACTTTGCCAGGCTGCAGAGGAGTACTGTCTTCCTCCCTGGCAATGCATGCAGCTTTTGCTGTGAACAGTAATTCGCCAATGTGAAGACTTCATGATGCCAACCAGGCTGGCTTGGCTTTTAAGCTAACGAATGTTGTAATCGACTGACAGTTGGTACTGCACTTCGGCAGGGCAACACTAGTGGGTGTAATTTCATTAGTTGTCTATTTTTATTACTTTATGTCACTTTTAGCAAGTGGTGTACTGAATAAGCTATTGCTAAGACTTTGATTACTGTAATCTTGTTTATATCGTGAGAGTGGGGAATAAAGATAATAATGATTACAACTACAACTCCATTATACAAACCATTCTAAAGATGCAGGGTGGTGGCAGTGGGTTTTTGGCTTTTGTTCTTTTTTTTGAATCTCCTCTTTTACCTGTCAAACCCTGGCTCTGGTGCACAAGGCGAGACCTTGCTTGCTGCAGCTCTGGGCAGTGACCCCTTTGAGAGCTAATTGGCACTGGCGCTCTCCATTGTGGATCTTCCAGACTTTATTACATGAAATCTTGCAAAATTTGCTAGTAAGACAGTTTTAAGGAGAAGGTAGTCGTGTCTTGATAAAATGTAACTGTATTTTTTTTAACATGAAGATTGTACATAGCTTTTGGTTTTTATCTGTTATTGTTCCTCTTGCTTTCACGTGAAGATTGCTAAGACTTCTCTGTAGTGGGTTTGGTGCTTTAAGGAGGTGGAGGAGTGTGTTGTGATGAACCCAACATGAAGGGTATGGGATTGACAGACTGCTTTCTCACTTAAAGAAACAAAAATGTTTTCAGCTACTCTTTGGCTGCTCTATTTCGGAAAGTATTAGGTTTACCAGTTTTAATGTTCTTTATTCGGTGAGGCATGGAACTTCTGATCCACAGTGATAAGTAACTTCATACACCTACAGACTGCTTATGTCTCACTGTTATGAGTAAATTCTTTTGCTGCGTAGAGTTAGATTTGAATATAATATTCCATTATAAGCCTTTTTCTTGTGTTAAAAGCTTCTGGAATATCAAGTCATCAGTGTTCAGCTTGGCCGTGAGGTTTCTGTCACAGAACAGAATTTCCTGAAAAGTGTAAAGCAATTCAAAAGGATAGTTTGGCAATGAGGAGAACAAGCTCCGAGTTTTGGGCTGGGATGCTTGGCCTGTGGCCTGAAATTCTAAATTTGAAGTAAACAAGGAAAAAGTGGGGGGTGACGAATGTCTGCGGCTGAATGTGTGGTGGTCTATTTATAACTTGGACTTTCTTTGCACTCTACATTGCTTTGGTAATTACAGGCAACTTAAAGCTATAAACTTTGAACTTCTTTCTTCTACAGCTCAATAGATGTTCATCTCTTGAGCAACACACTTAGCTAACTTTTGGCCCTTTGAGCAGTCTGACACAGGAAAAACTGTGTCCTTTTGCATATTTTTAGCACATCCATTTGATGTTAAAATCTGAAAACTGCTTGGGACCCTGGGACCTATTCAGATCTGTTTTTAAGAATGGCCAAATTCAATGAGTTGAATTAGTAAGTACGTTTCTGTGCGATGTCACGTGTATGTACGTTGACCTGCAGCATTTCAGCATTTGGTTTCGTACCGTGTGGGGTTGGGGTTCGGTCCGCTGTCGTATCGGATCCGCCGCCGTCCCCTGCTGCGTGCTTGTGCCTTTCCTTCCTTGGTACCTGGCTGCAGGTGGATCAGCTCGGCGAGCTGGTTCGATGGCAGTGCTCTCCGTGGACGTTTTCTTACGGATCAGCTTGTTGGGCAGCCGCAGGGCGAGCGTGCTCCCCTGGCCTGAGGCACCCAAAGCGGAGGGAGAGAGGCTGGGGAGGGGAGGGATGCTTTTCTTGGCAGCAGCCTGCGGTTGTGTGGGGTGGGAAGCAGCGTCAAGCTCGGCACCCCTGCGAGTGGATGAAAGAATGTTTTGAGGAAAAGCAACTTGCATGAGTTGGTGAGGTGAAAATGGGGTCTCTGCTTTTTGCTTTTCTGGTGTTCTTTCATCAGTTTTAGTTATGCATTGGACACGAAAAACGGTGTAACTTTCAGTAAAGCTGGGAAGCTCAGCTGTTCTCGATAAATGTGAACTTGGTTTAGAGAGGGCTAAATTGAGTACATATTTGAGGTGTTGCTGAGTTCATGAAAACTGAAGTCTGCTGTTGATTACATATATTTCATAATTGTTCTGTTTAAATATCTCACAAAGCTCTCCGGTTGAGTTCTGTATGGTACCTTTAGTATACAAAGGTTGATAGAGGGGAAAATTGTAGCAACAGTATTTTATCTGCCCACTTCCTTATGAAATCATTTTTTATGAATACTGAAAGAATTATACTGAAGATTACTTAGATAGGAAGCTGTTAGCAGTAGTATTTTAGGCTCTGTTACTTGCAGTTCCTCACTTATCTGTTCCTTTGCCTTGCATCTTGTTTATTAATTTGTACCTTTTGAGGCATGGACAGATACTTAGTATATAGAAATGAAACACGTGATTATTTTGTTTAGACTGTTACAATTGAAATGATTGATAATAAAGATGAACTAGAATAGACTATTGCAGTTGGAAGGGACCTACAATGATCATCTAGTCCAACTGCCAAACAAGATGAACAAGAAACTCTTCAGTTTTCATATAGTTAATCGAGTTAATTGCCTTGTTGATGTGAGAGGACAATTGATGTGCCTTCCCTAAAGGGCACGAGGCTAAGAAGAGACAGCTTTCCAGATACATAGGTGCCGCAGAGACAAGGCGGGGGGAGTTCTTAATGTGCATAGTGGAGAGATTAATATGTGATAACTAGGCATTAGGAAAGATGTTCTCTGACACGATTAATGAAGGACTGAACTGCAGGCCTGCTTGGACACTCTACCCTTCCCTTCAGTGGAGCTTTCGAGAGTTAGACGACCGGGACAACAATGTAGAGCTATAGCTGGTCTTGTGTGGGGTTCCCTGTCTGCATGACTTACGAAGTCCCTTCTCGACACACTGCGACGCTTTTGAGATATTACAAGTTGCTCTTCTATAAAGTGTGTATGTGTACAAGTACACATGCTAGCCCTTCCTTTGTTGTGTGAAGTCCTTAATTTATCACAGCCCTATGTAGCAGTTTTTCGTGTTTGTTGATCAACCACTGTGGGGAGGAGACGTATTCTTTTTTAGTCAGGATGGAAGTATCCATGATGAGAGAAGAGAAAGTAAAGATGCAGTGAAAAGATAGCTGTCCGGGCAGCCTCACGTGGCAGATAGAAGGGCCAGAAGGAAGATGCCTAAAGACAACCTAATATGAGAAACTGTCTAAAAACTCTTTATTTGAGAATGAGGATACGGAGCTACTGTATGTGGCTGTAGTCCTATTAGACAGAACAAGGAAAACCAAAGAGGTTTGATCCTAAAGGTCTCCTTTAGGACCAAAGTGACTTAACCAGACTGTCTCAGAGCACTGTGCATTCAATGCTAACAGCCTGATAGAAATGCTACAGTGGTGGTGTACATAAATAAACACTTTTACAGATAGTTGTACCTGTTACCAAGATACTTTTTGTTTTACCACCCTGCCAATTGCATATGATTCAGCCTTCTGTTGAAGTTGCTTTAGTAGATCAATACTGTACCATTAGCTCACTTGCTTTTCTAATTCTTTCTTATTCAGCTGAACACAGACTGGAACAAATATGACGACAGATTAATGAAAGCAGCTGAAAGGGGCGATGTGGAAAAGGTTTCATCAATCCTTGCCAAAAAAGGAGTCACTCCTACTAAACTGGATGTGGAAGGGAGATCTGCGTAAGTACCTTCCAGTACTTCAATAATGGTGTTGGGAAGCTACTGAAAGTTACTCAATTCCTGAATCTTGCTGCTGCTCTAAAAACTCTTTTTAAATATATAAATCCATGTAATACATCATGTTAGATTCTAGCCTCATCTAAACTAGAATACTAGATAGCTAGAATGTTAAATTCTCATAAACAATCTTCACTTGAAAATGAAGATCAGTATTTAAATACTTGCTCTTGCCAGATTTGAATGTTAAAGAGAAATGGAAAGCATATTGGTTTTTCACCTGGCTCACTGATTCAAGGTAAATAATGACTACTTCTCCAAGAAGTCATCTTGTTCCTTAAAGTAAAATCTGCAAAACTCTTAACTGGGTTTGGATGCTGTCCAAAGCTGGCTTTGTACTGTATAACGCTTTCAGTAAGCAGCGGTTTGCTTTAAAACTCTTGGTTCATGTTACCAGGTTCATTTATTTTTGTCTATAAAACAGTTGTGCTTAAGCAAGGTATTTTCTATTTTTAGATTCCATGTTGTAGCATCAAAGGGAAACCTGGATTGCTTGAACACCATCCTTATTCATGGAGCTGATATCACAGCCACTGATGCTGCAGGTAGGCTTCCACAAATATCTAAGTGCAACTCGCAAAAGTTCTCAGCTTGTTTTTTGTTTTGGAGTGGGATTAAGCTAAACTATAGGATAGATGTTCTTCCTTTCCATGGATTTCCCTGTGGTTGGCAAAAAAAATTATCATCTTTGTGACTTGTTGCTGAACTTAAATTACTGGCCATGACCAGTTTCCTGTAAGTTCATGAATGCCCCTGACATGCAGCAGAACTTGTGAACTTTGGCTTTGTGCTGCTGTAACTGTATATATAGTCTGCTCCAGTCTCACTGTTGAGATCAGTATTTCTGGTTGAGAATAACAGTGTAAGAACTGTTTTAAGTGAATTTAAATGTGTTCATTTAAATACTAAGTGTATTTCACTGAGACTTGTAAAGCACTGTACACAATGAGGATTTGAACTAACTGATATAATAGGTGAGCCCTCAAAACTGCAGAGTGCCTCTGTGCTACCTTCTTGGTTTGCGTGTGTGAGATCAGAGTTTATGTGAAAGTGTTATCAAAGAGGTAATTAAAAATGGGTGCTAATTTTGCCTCATAATTTAACATGCTTAACGAATACTGCCTTTTTTTCAGCTTCATTACAGAAATAATCTAGCCTCCCTTCATATGTCATCTCATTTTTTTTAAATGCTTATGTGGAGTCATTTGCAGTATTTTGAGATTAATTTCGCTATTCAGGAACTTGACTCCTTGGTTGCTGTTTGTCTAAAATAAGAAAAGACTGTTTAGCAAATAGCGAAGTATGTATGAGATAGATGACTTAGTTATAGTACTAGCAGAGTTAAGGGAGGGGAAGTGACCATTGTATCTAAAATGATGTAGATGTTGATCTAAACTGTCTCATGTTGTGAAATCAATCTAGCAGTCTAATGGCACACGTATCTTGACGTTTCATACATCTAACACATGAGCAGTAATGAAGCATATGGAATTATGGAGGAGGCAGAAGACAGTTTTTTGTAAAGATGAAATGAACTGTGCTAATGCTTTACTGAATTATGAATTAGTGTTATGTGATTAGTAATAGATCTTGAGAAACAGCATAGGCATGTTGAGTTTGTGTGGTATTTCTAAATGCATGTTCAAAATAGATCCTGAATTGATGTTGATCTCTCGTTTTCAGGTAGAAACGCATTGCACCTAGCTGCAAAGTACGGACATGCTTTATGTTTGCAGAAGCTGTTGCAGGTACTGCAAAACACAACTTGTCTGTTGTTATGGTTTTTATTCTTGAGAAGAAAAAAAAAGTTTAAATATACTGATTCAAAATTGGGATACGCCAGTCATCTTTCTCTCTTTTTTTTAAACTATTACATTCTTTTTTAAAAATAAGACAGTCATGGGGAAAAGAGAGATTGTGGCTGAAAGACTGCTAAAATAAAGAAAATAAACATCTTTTCCTCTCCACATAGACAATCAAATCAAGCTGTAGTTTCTACCTCTTAAAGAAAATGGACTTGAGTGTCTTTTAAAGACTAGTGCTCCTTTTCTGAATACATTCGCGTTTAGGAACCGTAACACTGAAAGGTCTGCCCAAGAGTAGTGTTTTCTTCGAAAGAAGAATTTCATATCCATAATCTTTCATTAATGAAACAATATGGGGGGGTTGTCTCAGGTTTGTGTGATATTTATTTTTTGCTTCGTTTATTCCTGGTCAGTTTATGCTCATTTGATTTTTTTTTTTGAACTCTTTATGGGTTATTTTCACCTTCTGTTTATTTGATGCATGTCTCCATACAGATATAAATGGCACATTTTCTGTGGCGTGCCAGAACTAGTAGTGATACTGGTAGCGAAGGAGTCATGACAAGTAGTGGAGAATCTTAGCCGTAGTGAACGAACATTTGAAAGTGTTTGTGAAAAGTCTGTGATGAATTGTGCGTGTTCTTTGCACGGTCTTCATTTACTTCTACAACTTTTGATCAACATGTTTAGAACACTAAAGTGCATGTACCCATAACTCGCTCTTTGATGTATGTCATTATATTTGTAAACCACAAACTTAGATTAGTTTTTTTCTTAAATCACTTTTTACTGCTTTAATTCAAACCTCAAAACATTTCATGTTTTCTAAGTGCAGTCTGAATCGTCATTGATAACTCGGGTTATTTATTTTAACAGTACAATTGTCCAACGGAGAACGTGGATCTTCAAGGAAGAACTGCTCTTCATGATGCAGGTAAAAGGTTTTGCTTTTCTGGTAACTGTAGTATGAAATCTAGATTTAATTAATGGATTAATTTTCAGATGGGTCAAATCCTTCTCTTTTAATTTTGGTGACTGTAGAAGGAGAAAATATTTTATGTTGTCATGACATTTGTCCTCAGTAACAAACTTGTTAACAGACCTAGCAGAGGTTGTAGGTCTGACAGTATCTTCTGATGCTCATAAATTGTCTAGTAAAATCTTAAAGCAAGTATCACGAGCAGCGTTTTAGAGCAATGATGTTAGCGGGTTAAGATACCTTTACTTCGGATTGTCTGAAGCCTCATTATGCTCTGCAGTGTCTTGAACAGTAGTGTCTGATTTCTTTCATGTGCTTTTGAGATGGTTGTGTGAGAACTAAGTCATAGAGCCTTGTCGTGCTTTAACTTAGTTGCATGAATTTTTGTGAAACAAATATACCCAGGGAGGTGGTTGAAATTTCACGAAGACTGTTTTCAGTAGTATAACTTACTCTTTCTTTTTCTCTTGAAAGCTATGTCAGACTGTTCCTCTAGCATACAACTACTGTGTGATCATGGGGCCTCAGTGAATTCAAAAGACGGAGTAAGTTGCTGCTTATAGCCCTCTCCTGTACAAACCCTATTTGAGTTCTTGTGCTTTCTCTGCTTTGTCTCCCTTTCCTTATTTCTTTCCCCCTTCCTCTCTTCAGGATGGGAGGACACCACTAGTGCTGGCCACTCAGATGTGTCGTCCCACAGTTTGTCAGCTTCTGATAGACAGAGGAGCAGATGTTAATGCCAGGGACAAACAAAACAGGTAACGCGTGCAGAGGGTTGTCAGAATGCCTGCTGACATTTAAAGGGTGGAAAGCTGTCCCTTGCCTTTCAGGCTACAGAATAAATATGCTAAATTCAGTGGAAAAGAACCTGGGGTTTAGTTCAGAAGTAGATGTCTCAATTCAATAATGCAGATAAGCGTGGCCTTTTCTTATTGCTTGTTCTTGCATCTAAAACACATGTAGGCTTGTTACTGCCAGCAGAAAAACTGCAGTTGGTTGCTTTAAGGGTTTGTCTGTCCCAAGCTGCATCTTGCACCCTTTGGGATCAATACGCAAAATGGATCATGACAAAAGCGGTACTCTGTCAAGAAGTACTTGAGTCTCATTGCAGCTCCGAAGGGACCTAAAGGCCTTGAAATGTTTGCTTCTGTATTCATGGAAGGAGGTCAGGGGAGGGGTTTTCTATTTGTAGCTGCTGCTTCTTGGAGTTGTTTCTTGGAGGATGACTGCCTGGTGGCCGTGGACATGGGGCTGCTGTGGGACAGAGCGTGGGTACTTGCATTGCATGTTCTGAAGCTGGCAAGTATTTGGAAGGCATTGCCAGGCCTCCCAAGCACTTCCCCCCCCAAACTTTGCTAAACTTCTTGTCTTGTTTTTATTGTGTCTATAGAGAGTATCTAAGTAGAGAGGAAGCCAAAAGTCACCAGTTCTCAAAACACTGGGTGGCTCTCTCAAAGGCAGTAGGTTTATGCTGGGTTGCATGAAAATACTGCTATTACAGTGTTTTTGTTTGCTTTTTAACAAATATTTAAACATTGACTAAATGACTTTTTAAAGCTTAGTTTCCTCTCTTGATAGAGGAAAGATTACTTGACTCAGGTTTCCATGGCTAGACATAAGTATACAAAGGATTATTTCTGTAAGTGATTGCTCCGTTAAAGCATGAGATCCCCGAGTCTCTGAATGCAATCTTTCTCCCCATCCTCAGGACTGCCTTAATGTTAGGCTGTGAATACGGCTGCAAGGATGCAGTAGAAGTTTTGCTCAAAAATGGTGCGGATGTTAGTTTGACTGATGGCCTCGGTCATGACTGTGCTTACTATGCCAGAATTGGTGACAATATTGACATTTTGGCTTTAATAAAAGCTGCTGTTGAGGACTCCAGCAAAGGTATGAAGAACATGGCTGTAACAGTTTGCTGTTATTCTTTCATTTGAATTGTGTGTCTTCCCACTGCTATGTCTTCAGGAACTGTTTTTTAGAGGGCAGCTGCAGCTATAGCCCTTTGAACAAAAAGGTGATAAACTGCCTTTTGGGAGGGGAAAGAAGGCTTTTGGATTTTGCTTGTTTTTAGTAAAGCTTTTAGGGTTAATTAGGCTCTGATGCCTCGAGGTATTAACATTGCTGAACCTAGCATTGCGGTATTGATCATAGGAGCTATTTAGCCTTATCTGTAGAAAAACTTTGTACTTGTGAATGTTTCCATATCTGATTAACTGGGGGGGGGTGGTGAATCTATTTCTTGAAATGTCCTCCCAAGATTATAACTTGAAAGAATTAGCTGAATGTGTTGCATGAGTCCGAATGAAATGCATTTTTTAACTTCTTATTTTTGTGGTGCTTTTTCAGCAAGAGATACCATGAAGAAAGGGCAGCCTGAACAAAAGGTAAGGCTGCTTGTACTAAGTATCTCCTAAGGCAGTGTATCTCTGGTATTGTTGAGAGGGTGATTAAGATTGTGCTATGATGCAAAACTAGTTCAGTATTTTTTTAATTCCTAACTTCATGTGTAGCTGAGAATATTCCCTCTGTAATCAGATGGTGTGTCTACTTCTATTTGAAAAATATTCAGTGATGTGCATATTCAGGACTGGAGTTTTGACAAGCATCCATCCCATTTACTGTCTGGATGAGGTCACGAGTGACCTCTTAGTGAGAAGCGATCTGTCAAAATGTGAATGTTGGTGGTATTGCCCCCCAGTGGACGCTGAAATGGAGGCTGAGAGCAGCCCACTGTCCCCAGAAATGGATGCCTGCAGAACACAACAGGGATATAAATTAATACTTTACTGTTGCAATAACAGATTACTAATATGTCACAGAAGTGGAATCGGCTGCATGCGCAGGAGGAGGTGAATGTCAAGCTGTATCAGAAGGAACATAATGCTCAGGTAAGCGAGAAGGATTTCTGACTTGCGTATTCCCATATGCATGATGAACCAGACATATTAAAGACAAGATGTGCTTGTAAGTAAGCATTAGTTATTCCATTAAGAAAGGTCATATATTGCTGTTTACTTAAAACTTAATTGCATGACTGTGTAATGTGGCAATTATGCAGATAAGCTGTAAACTTTTTCAGGAAAAAAAAAAACTTGTTTGTGTAATAAACAGTTGCAAGTCTCTTCATGTCTTAACTTTTCTTATCTCTATCTGTCTGTTACTTTCACCTGCAGTAAAATCATAGCATCGCAAACCAGGAAGATGTATTTTTTAACATTATCGAGAGATGTGTGTTTAAGTGTCTTCCTGAAAATAACCTGTGTCATAATTGTTCTATTAACCAGTATTAATTTTCTCATCTCATTACTATGTCATTACAGTTTTCAAAAAGGTAAACAACGTTTTAAGCTATGGGGAACAAACCACTGAGGCCTTCGTTCTGAAATGCTTTGTAATAAAAGGATAAAGATCTCTAAATGCAACTTCTCTGGTTTGAGCTAAAGTAGTTACCACAGTTAAGGCGGCGATTATCAGGCAAGAGTTAAACATGCTTTATTGTTTGCATGTGAGCACTGAACTGATTGATGGCGCAAAGACCTATCACTTTCATGTGTTGGATCTATTACACGTTTCTAGGGTGATTCTTGTGGCTGCCGGAACAGTTAGCACATTTAAAGGTTGCTGTGCTTCATGCTGGTGACACTTCTTCATTACACCTTCGGCTGCAGTGGTTGGGTTTCAGGAACTGTTTTAACTTATTTTTACTTGGTAACAGACAGCAGATAAGCAGCCTCTTGAGTGCTGTCAGCATTGAATATAATCTTACTCTGCTCGTACTTTCAAAACCTATATGTACACTTACATGAGAATGAGCTAGCTAGGGCCGAAAAGTTTGAAGACTCTGGAGCTTGCGCTTATGTAAACCTTCAGAATGAAACAGATCTGGAGTAAGGCCACAGAATCATTAGGAGACTTGTTAGGCAAGGCTTGATGTTTTTAATGACCGTTCAAGTTGTTGGTTCAGATTCTTTAGTTTTCCCAATCTGTGTGTAGTGTAGTGTTTTTTGTTTTTTTAATTTTCTTTTTTACTTACTTTTTAAGGAATTGGAGTTAGAAAATCAAGATTTGAAAGATCGAATGAGAGAAGTGCAAGAGGAGCAAAGGATGCTGCTGGATAGAATCAGTGGGCTACAACTACAATTGAATGAGGTAAACCTAGTATTGGAATAACCTGACTTGAAAGCTGTTAATAACCACCTGATGCTGACAGCGAAGGCTGGTAGGAGTAGAAAAGAAAGCATGTGTAATTAGGATGCAATCTTCACTGCTTTCCTGTGAATTATCTCTCTCTGGGTCACTGTCACTTTCTTCTGCTGCAAAAGCCTTTGGTCTTGTAGTAATAAGCAAAATGTGAGGGACATGTTACAACATCATTCACTGATACTCATAAATCTGAGCAATAACATTTATGGCTATAGTTTGCGATGTAACATGAGGTTGTTTTGGTATGTTATAATTTGGAGAGTAAACTTCATCTGCACAATTAAATGTAGGTGTGGGGTGTCAGTACTTTATCATAGCCACTGCTTATTTTCTAGCTGTTACTGTAAGTGGAAACACAGAGAAAAATCTTCAATTGGCAAAACCAGAAGCAAGGGTTTTCAGTAGGGAATTTCTCACCCACATTTGAAACCCTGTTTTTAAAAAACGTTCCCTCTTCTTAGAGGTCTAAAGGACCTGTACAATTGAGGAAGAAAATAAAAACAGGGGTTTTTTTTTCCTTGCTTTGTGGAGGCTCACGTTTGTTCCTTCACTGTATTTTTGCAGAAGTACATTTTAAAAGTGTATGCAGCTTCCCCTAAATGTAGCACGTGGATAGAAAGAATATTTCTTCCTGTAATTGTTGGCTTGTCTGAACTTCTCTCTTAAGCATTGCCTTTATAAAACAAACAAAAAAACCAAACAAACTCCTTAATACTCACTTCCCCAAATCAGCAAACTTCTACCTGTCCTCTTTTGCCTCAGTAGTGTGTGATCTAGATAATTGAAAAGATATTGCACTTTCCTAATATGCATGTCAGAGACATGGCTCTGTCAAACACCTTAACTTCTGTTCATTTTTGTTTCTCTTGCCAGAGGTTAGATGGTAAATGGAAGGGGGACAGTCAGAAGCGTTTAGCAGTAGAAACTGGGGTAGACTCGTCAACTAATGAACTGTGTATAAGCCCCTTAAATATTATTGAAAAAATGATTTGTGGGGGAATTTTTTTGTTATTTTTGCAGGAGCAAATGTTTGCAGATGATCTTGAAAATGAGGTACGATACATCATCTTAAAGTGTAATAGAACTGTGAAATAGGGGAAGTGACTATTGCATTTAAGTAATGGTATTTAAAACTATAGAGAAAAGAAAAGCTATCTATAAATGCTAAATGAAATATCTACTGATACATACTCAGTTTATACAGCTGCACAGCACTTCTGTTACTACAAATAATATAAGTTATCCCTATGGCACCTTTAAAGCAGACTTAATATTACAAGTATCTCTTTAGTGACTTTCAGTAATGCAAGACTAATAAATGCAAATAAATGAAACAATAGCAAATTATGTTGATGCATATTCCCTTGACTTGTTCTTCGAGACTCCTCTTGTAGAGGAGCAGTGTTGTGGAAGAACTTCAGAATCAAAAATATAGGCATTCTTTCAGTGCTGATCTTGGTTGAAGTTCTCCCTAAACTTTTTAAAAGTTGCTTGAGATCTTATAAATCTGGCCATTCTTGTGGCTTTGGCTATTTGGCACTTTTTCTCTTTCAGAAAGATGAGTTGAAGAAAATCCTAACTACCAAGGAAAAACAGCAGGAAGAAAGTTTAAGAACTATTGAAGTTCTCAAAGCTAAACTCAAATACTATGAAGTACGTTAATTGCTTTGAAATGTAATATAGCAATTGTTATTTATAGTAGTAAATATTTAGGCAATTTTAAAATTGTTGAAAGTCTTAAATGGTTATCTCATTGTAAAAGCTTTCCCTGCCCTTTAATCCCTAACTTAACATATAGTAAAAATTTGAAGTGAATTTTCAGCTTCATTTTTATGTTTCTTGTTTGCTTTTAGGTTGACTTTGTGGGATCTGGAAGTAACTTTGGTAATAGTAAGTATATTTAATTCTTAAAACTTGCCATGCATGATGCAGTGTTAGAATACGTAGACAAAGGGTGGGTTTTCTCTGTCATCTCTTCCTTCTGTTGGTCTTAACTATAGCCAAGTATAATGTGCAGAATACAGTCAGCTGGCCCCATTTGTGATTGTACCAGAGTGCTAGGGCACTATTGATCAGTCTCGCTTATGAGTGACTGGTCTTGTGAAATGTGCATTGTAACTCTGCTGTGTCTTCCAGTAACACGGGAAAACAAGCTCAGCAAAATCTGTGCTCCAAATTGGGTCTTCCCCTTTACATTCTTCATATCTTAAACACCCCTCATGTGTAGCTCATGACAAGAAAACTATGGTCATCGTGAAAGCTTGAGTGTAGGCAGGTTTGAAAGCGCCTTTAAACACAAGACTTTAAACACAACACTCCTATTAGAAATTATTCCATTTCCAGAAACTGAAGTCTTTTGCATCCAACTTGGTTACAGACCTGTCTTGCACTTTTGTAACTTAAAATATTACTTAATCTGTCATGAGCTGTTGCGAGAGCTGTTTGGCTGCCTGTCAGGAAGGATCATTTATTTGGAGTGCAAGAGGGTGCTTTTCCCTGGTGTGTTCATGTGCAGACAGGCAGCTAGCTCAGGGTGGCTTTCCTGACTGTTTTGCAGAACAATACCTAGCCTGGCACAGTAGGGGTATTTTTTTTTTTTATTGTTAGTAGGAGTTTGTCCTGACTGCCTATGTGACTTAATTAAGGAGCAGTTGTTTTAATACCAAGTACTTAAACACCAGCCTGCAGCCTAGTGTAGTCCCATTGAACAGAATAAAATTAGGAAGGAAAATCATAGTTCTTGTGATTATGTGTTACTTTTTTTTAAACAGAGACTAAATGCTGTTTGCTTTGCAAATCTAGGAAAAGAAGATTTATTACTTAAGCAAGGCCAAGTGTTTGCTGTGGAATCACAGGTAAGAAATATTCTGCCACTTGAGAGAATTCTAAGATAGTTATGCTTGGGAAAGCTAAATATACTTAAAAATGTACATATGTTAAACATTGCTTCTGAATACAAAATTTTCTGTAATACTCGCTTTACTATGTTTATTTTTAACTGCTGGTGCCCTCTAGAGTTACATATGTGACATAGCTCTAAATGCTGTGAAAATGTCAAATACTAACGGTCTGTAAGGAGCGTTCTTAAAACTGAATCAACAGACTGCTGGATCAACAGTCAGCGTAAACTACAACTGGTTATTCACCTCCATAATTTTTTCCTATTTTAAGTGCAGCTAAAATTCAGCTAAAAAGAAGACTTTATTTTCCTGCCAGCTGTATAATAATTACCTGCCAGCTTTGTTTGCTGATAGCTAGCTACCTTTTAAAGCCACAATCCAGAAATTACCAAGGCCTGTCAGGCTTTTACAGTGAGTCATATGTGATAGGGATTGGTCCTAACTGACAAACTATTCTTACACTTGAGTATTTCAGCTGTAATGCTTCCAGAAGTGAGTGATGGCTAGAAATAAATCTTAACATCCTATGCTTTCTTGCCAGATTTCACTGATATATGTATTTTGTATGTTCTGCTGGTAACATAGAAAAATCCAGTCTCTTCTGCCGTGTTTTACATAAGGCTATCCAAACGGACTTAGGATTTTTTGTTCTTAGTTGAAGTTTAAAATGAGTTGATGAGCAATTCTTAAAAAATAAAAAAAAGGGGTGGGGACTGGGCACAAAAAGCCACCCAACCAAAAAAAAATCCAAACCATGTCCCAAGCAGCAATTACGTGGCTTTAAGCTAGTCATGTGTGGAAGCTACACACTGCTGTCTGGTCCTTGGAACAGATCATTGGAGATCACTGGGGCAAGCCTGTGCCATGTAATAGCCATGACAGCTGGTAGTGAAGACTACATGGCAGGAGGGCAAAACTGTTTTGGTTTTGGTTTTTTTGAGACATCCTTTACTGGACAGTAAATTAAATGACTGTTTTCCTCAGTCTTTTCAGAGAGGAGGTTCTGTTAAACATGACATACTCTNAAGATAGTTATGCTTGGGAAAGCTAAATATACTTAAAAATGTACATATGTTAAACATTGCTTCTGAATACAAAATTTTCTGTAATACTCGCTTTACTATGTTTATTTTTAACTGCTGGTGCCCTCTAGAGTTACATATGTGACATAGCTCTAAATGCTGTGAAAATGTCAAATACTAACGGTCTGTAAGGAGCGTTCTTAAAACTGAATCAACAGACTGCTGGATCAACAGTCAGCGTAAACTACAACTGGTTATTCACCTCCATAATTTTTTCCTATTTTAAGTGCAGCTAAAATTCAGCTAAAAAGAAGACTTTATTTTCCTGCCAGCTGTATAATAATTACCTGCCAGCTTTGTTTGCTGATAGCTAGCTACCTTTTAAAGCCACAATCCAGAAATTACCAAGGCCTGTCAGGCTTTTACAGTGAGTCATATGTGATAGGGATTGGTCCTAACTGACAAACTATTCTTACACTTGAGTATTTCAGCTGTAATGCTTCCAGAAGTGAGTGATGGCTAGAAATAAATCTTAACATCCTATGCTTTCTTGCCAGATTTCACTGATATATGTATTTTGTATGTTCTGCTGGTAACATAGAAAAATCCAGTCTCTTCTGCCGT
Organism: Pelecanoides urinatrix; assembly: GCA_013400755.1. Classification (NCBI taxonomy): domain Eukaryota; kingdom Metazoa; phylum Chordata; class Aves; order Procellariiformes; family Procellariidae; genus Pelecanoides; species Pelecanoides urinatrix. Next base: position 145,344 of record VZTQ01000364.1, on the reverse strand, counting down.
GTTTTACATAAGGCTATCCAAACGGACTTAGGATTTTTTGTTCTTAGTTGAAGTTTAAAATGAGTTGATGAGCAATTCTTAAAAAATAAAAAAAAGGGGTGGGGACTGGGCACAAAAAGCCACCCAACCAAAAAAAAATCCAAACCATGTCCCAAGCAGCAATTACGTGGCTTTAAGCTAGTCATGTGTGGAAGCTACACACTGCTGTCTGGTCCTTGGAACAGATCATTGGAGATCACTGGGGCAAGCCTGTGCCATGTAATAGCCATGACAGCTGGTAGTGAAGACTACATGGCAGGAGGGCAAAACTGTTTTGGTTTTGGTTTTTTTGAGACATCCTTTACTGGACAGTAAATTAAATGACTGTTTTCCTCAGTCTTTTCAGAGAGGAGGTTCTGTTAAACATGACATACTCTGTTCTGATTCCTTTTAAAAATTATTTTCACATGCTTGAGGGACAGGGGAAATCTCTTAGTAAATTAAATTTCTTCTAGCAGATGAGTGATTAAATATGAAGAACAAGGGAAATGAAATTAATATATTATACAAGCACTTTAATGTCAGTAGGGTCTGATGATTGGGAAACAGTAATGTAGAGCTATATTCAAGATTTTGACTGTTAAAAGCTGAAATACGTGTGTTTAATATGGGCAAGAATAGATTAGTGTGTTTCTAAGAAAAAAATCTCTCAGACAAATTTTATGCTCATATCAGCAGAGGTTTAAGACCGTTATGTATATGACAGCTCATATGTATATGACTTGTCAAACTTGTAAACAGGTATCCATTTTTGTGCCAATTTATCTTCAGTCTAGATCTATGCTGAGACCCCTGGAGCTCTCCCTGCCTAACCAATCATGCAGTTCAGAGAAGGAAACTTTAAAGAAAGAACTTGACAACATGAGGACCTGCTATGGTGCAGCAAAAGAAGAAATCAGCAAATTGCAGAGAGAACTGTCTCACAAGGTATCTGAATGTAAAGCTTTGGCATCAGAGTGTGAAAGAACCAAGGCGGAATCTGATGGACAGATAAAACAACTGGAAGATGCTTTAAAAGATGTACAGAAAAGAATGTTTGACTCTGAAGGCAAAGTTAAGCAAATGCAGACCCACTTTCTTGCGCTGAAAGATCACCTGACTAATGAAGCTGCTTCGGGAAACAGTAAGCTAACAGAGGAGCTGAAGGATCAGCTGAAAGAAATGAAAACAAAGTATGAAGGAGCCTCTGCTGAAGTGGGAAAACTAAGGAACCAGATTAAGCAGAATGAATTGCTGGTGGCAGAATTTAAGAGAGATGAAGGAAGGCTAGTGGAGGAAAATAAAAGGTTGCAGAAGGAACTTGTTAAGTTGGAGATGGAGCGAGATAAAAGGGGAAGAAATATCATGGAGTTAGAAGGGCAGCTCAAAGAAACAGCAGCAAAGCTAGCCCACTCTGTAACTTCAGAGAAATTTGAAAACATGAAGAGTTTGTTATCAAATGAAGTGAATGAGAAAGCAAGGAAGTTAGCAGAGATGGGAGGAGAGCATGAAAAACTGCAGGCAGAGATTCTGCTTTTAAAGAGGGAATCTGAGAGTCAGAAAGCTAAACTTGCTCAGCATGTAAAGCCAGAAGACCACGAACAAATGAGGAGTGGGTTTGAGCAAAAAAATGAGGAACTTGGGAAGAAAATTTCCGAATTATCACAGAAGAATCAGACTCTACAGAAAGAACTTGAAAGATTGCAGATTGATAACAAGATGCTTAAGCAGCAAATCCAAATGCTAAAAACTGAAATTAAAAGCCAGAATGTGCCTTTAAAAATTCACGAAGAATTGAAGAAAACAAATGATCTGACTGTTGGTGACCTGACCAAAAAGCTTTTTGAAATAACAAAAAAGTACAATGAAAGCAAAGCAGAAGCTGAAAAGTTGCTGGCAGAGAAGAACAGCTTGAGTGAGAATATCAGTCACTTCCAAGCTGTGTACCTGTCTCCGGAGCAGCACAAAAAAGAAGTGGAAGCTTTAAAATCTAATGGCATTGAACTTGAAAAGCAGCTTGCTGAGCTTCGGAAAAAATATGATGATGAACAAGCAAAAGTGTGCAAACTAGTCTCTGAAAATGCAGTCATAAGAGAGAGTATTAGGGATCAGTATGTGTTGGCTACAACACATGAAGAGATTAAAACAGTCTTGAATAACACACTAGAAAAGACTAACAGGGAGCTGTCAGATCTGAAGGAACAAACTGAAGAGAGAAAGCAAGAATTCATGAGGGTAAATGAAGAAAATGGAACTTTGAAAAACAAGGTGAAACTCTTACAGAATCAATTACAAACTGAGTGTGTAAGTTTAAAAGATCATGAAACTACAGTGACTACTTTAAATAAAAGCATGCAAGAACTTCAGGAGAACAATGTTGCGATTATGGCTGAATATAAGAGGGGCCAAGAAGAAATTTTACAGTTGCATGCAGAAATTGAAGCCCAAAAGAAGGAACTTGACACAATTCAAGAATGCATTAAGTCAAAATATGCACCGGTTGCCTCCTTTGAAGACAGAGAACAAAGCTTTGAAGCCACAGTGAAAGAATTAAAAGCACAGTTGCAGGAGCAGGCGCAGAAGTGCAGAGAAAGTGAGGAGGAAAACAAGAAGTGCAAAGAGGAGAATGAAAAGCTCAAAAATGGCATTTTGTCCATCCAAAATGACTTGCAGCAGAACTATATCCTTGCTGAGAAGTCCCGTGAAATGGAAAAAATGTTTGCAAGCAAAATGGAGGAGTTGAATAAGCAATTGAGAGAATTACTGCAGAAATACACAGGCCAAAAAGAAGAGAAAGATGAGCTGCAGGAGAGTACCAAGCAGCCCATAATTATGCAGGCTCAGCATCTTTCAGTAGAACAAATTGAAGCCTTGAAGAAGGCTCTTGGTCACACTATAGAGGATCTAAAGGAAGCCCTCAGAAATAAGAAGGAATGTTATGACAAAGAGACACTAAAAGTAGGAGAACTACAGCAGGAATTGTCAGATCTAAAAAAATCTTCAATACCTTTGGTAGAATATACGCAAATGAAGGAAATGCTAGAACAAGAAATTGTAGCAACCAAAAACAGCTTGAAAGAAAAGGAAGAAGAAAACCAAGTTAAAAATGAGGAGATCTTGAAGTTGCAGTCTGAGATTCAGCTTACTCAACAAGCTTTAACAGACCTGGAGAGCAAAGAAGTGATTGACGTATCAGAATACAAATCCATGAAAAGTACTCTGGAGGCCCAGATTAATAGCATAGCTGAAAATTTGTCCAGTATGAATAAAAAGTACGAGGAAGCATGTGAGGAGGCTTTGCAAGCTAAAAAGAGTGAGCTTTCTTTAAAGGATGAAAAGGAGTTGCTTCAGTTACGGAGTTGCAGTATTGAGCAAGAAATCAAAGACCAGAAAGAAAGGTGTGATAAATCATTGACAACAATTATTGACTTGCAGAAGAGAATACAGGAATCTGCAAAGCAGGTGGAAGCCAAGGATAACAAGGTAGGATGTGTCAGTTAATGCTCTTGACATTTTCGGTTTAGCAGTAAGGAACTAGACTTCAAATATAGCTACCTACGTATTCCAGAATGACGTTGTGTGCTGAGCATTAGGTACCCAGGACCGGCCCAAGACTGCTAAGATGAAGTCCTGATTTTGGTAGCATTATACTAAGTTTTTCTGATTCCTCATATGTTTCAGGCATCATTTGTTGTGTTTAAACTCTAAAGCTTTCAAGCTGAGTTTCAGACTTCTGGGGTATAAGCTCATTCTTCCATCGATTTGGTGACTTGAATGTTTTCAGTTTACTTTTAAATACGAAAAATACTCCTGGGTTGGTTTCTATGTGTTGATGAACTACTTCAGCACTTTCTGTGTGAAAAATGATGTTAGCCCAATGTAAGGAAGAAGATGATTTTGTGACCAATTAACTTTTGAAGTGCCTTAATGGGGCTTATTATTGATCTTAAGTATGTCTGGTTCACTTTAGCAGATTGTTAGTGTGAAAACACTTGCTTGAAATCTAGAAGTAAGAGACAGTACTAACTCTGAATCTGGAAGGTATTTGACACAGATATTAGGCACTCTATGTTGTTTTGAGAGCTGTGTTTTGTATTTGTTAAATGTATGCTGTTTGTATTCCTCCTTCAAATAGGTTATATTTGCAGGTAGTTTAGAGCTGTATTTGTTTAGCATCTCTGGCTTGCCTTCTGACTGCTCATTGTCCTTTTTAAAAATCAGACGTAGAATATCTTTAGAGCCTAAGTCATTTATGTCGCTGGCTGACCTCCAGGGTCCATACCTCCATTCCTTACAGATTTCAATGCTAGCAAGCAGGACGTGAACCAGTGATAGCATGTCATGGAAGTGAAGTCCTTTATCTTTGCGAAGCCTCTTAGGCAGTGTGATGGCAAGCTGGGACAAAGATCCTTCAATGCTTGCTGATCTTCATCAGACTTTAAAAAATGTTAAAGAATATTAGTTTTCGGTAGTTGAGAAATCCTTAAATGAGGTTTGTGTGTGCTTTTTTTAAAGATAACAGAGCTGCTTAATGACGTAGAGCGGTTAAAACAAGCTCTTAATGGCTTGTCTCAACTTACATACACCACTGGGATTCCCTCAAAGAGGCAGAACCAGCAGGTTGAAGTGCTCCAGAACCAAGTGAAAACACTGCAACAACAGCTAGCTGTAAGTAATCATGCAAGGCGTTGTCTGAAATGCAGTAGCATTGCGTACAGTTTCTTGATAAAGAAGGCCACTGGAGCAACTGGGGTTGACTGTAGGCTTAGACTTCAAAAGTAAGGTGTTCATGAATTTCTATTTTTGGGAGTTTTTCCAGATGAAAGGGACACAAACAATTTAGAGAGAACTTATGCTTACAAGATATGCTGCTATAGTTCATGCCAAGACCATTTCTGTGTGCAAATTCCATGTTAATATTTTCTTACAAAAACCACCAGCCGTTTATTTTTTCACTTTGAAGGAAAGTGAGGTGGTTCATTCTTAATGGATTTGACTTTGTGTTCCCTTTTCTGCAAACAGTATGAAGTCTATTGCTTATCATTAAGTACTAACAGTAAAGGGGAACACTTTATGGTAAATACTGTGGTTTTGTGCACAAACACGTTTGTGGCCCCTGTGACTTCAGTAAAGCTCATAATTGAAGCTATGTATGTGAGCAAAGTTAGTTATCTGTAAATCTGTACAGAAGTGGGATACATCTTTAATAGTATTTGCAAGGTTGACCCTTATAAGGCAAAGCATTCTTAAACTGGGTGGTTTTAAACAAATAGCTAATGCTATTGATGAAACGGGTTTTTCGTCTCAGCACCTGGTCTGACACGCTAGATCAGCCTGTCTCTGATAGCCTTTCAGCAAAATTGCTTTGCCGCAAGTAAGCAATAAAAAAAGTGAAGCAGTGACTTTCTTCTTGATTAATGGAGGGAATATAGCTAACCTTAACCTTGAAATTCTGCTTTGGCTAGTCTATAAGTGCACAAACCCAAGCCCACAAAGTTGGAAATAGGCAAGAGCAGATGTTAAAAATTTGATGACTTCACCTCCTCTTCCTGTCTTCTTTTTATAGGATGCTAAAAGGCAGCATCAAGAGGTAGTTTCAGTTTATCGGACACATCTTCTTAGTGCTGTACAGGTATGATAGTCCCAAGTTCAGATTGTTTTATTCTGTCATCTCAATGTAGAGATTCTTGAGACACGTTTCTAACTGCCATACTGGAAGACCTCAAATAAACTTGAAACTAGCATCAAGTACATGTTCTCATGTTGGGATTTTTAATTTAGAATGGACTGATCCAACAAAAAAGCAAACGCATACCACAGCTGTAGTCTTATTGTGCCATCTTCTTATTACCATTTGTCTACGTGTACCTATGTGTAACAATCACCTGCTTTGAAGGGTGGTGGTGTCTGGTGATGTGAGCGTGTTATTAATTTTGCATCATCCCAGGTAATGCTGGAGAGAAGTCGAGTAGAAGTTGGAAACTTAATGCAGAGTTATCCAGTGGCTCTCACTGAACAAAGAGCTGATCAACTAATTCAAGTCTTGTGACTTCAGATACTTAAGCATGCAAAAGAGGGACCATTGCTACAGCAGCAGGCTGTGGAGTCCGGAGGGATAGGAACAGTCATTTTTTCCCACATCATATTTTCATAGAGGAAACTGCTGTGTCAGAGAGGCAGACCCTTCTTTCTCATGAGGGAAAAAAAAAACCAAACAGGATTCCTAAAGTGTTTCAGACTTTCCTGGAGTGGTGAAAATACAGCAATGAGTTAAGACTTTTGGGTAATTTTGAAGAATCTCCTAATGTTAGTTAGTAGTGGATGGTTGACACTTTATGGGATTTTAAATTTTTCTTTTAACTGAGTGTTTGCTTGCTCTAGGGTCACATGGATGAAGATGTCCAAGCTGCTTTACTACAGATCATTCGAATGAGACAGGGACTTGTTTGCTGACGTGCTTAGTGCCATTGCTCTTGAAGGCTGCTGCATCTTGTAGGAGTGCTGTGATTACAGTAGCGATAACCTTCATGAGATTTATATAATTATGATAATATAGCTGCAATTAGAACCTCCAAATATGAAACTACTTCCAAAGCTGAAATATTTTCCTCTTGTAAAAACAGTAAAACGAGGCTACTAAGTTTCAGATCTGACACTTCTTTCATTGGATTAATAAAAGATGTAGAACATCTTTTAAAATTGGTATATAAGCGGACTGTCAAAATGATGACATAGTAGTTAAATTATTTTAATGTCTGATTGACCACTTATTAAAGCAAGGCCTATACCCAGAAACTCCAGTTTATCTTATAACTTGAACTCTCATGGTATGGTTAAAAATAAACTATGTTCAAATGAGCTTGGCTAAGGATTGTAGCTGTATATCTCCTTTAATGATTAAGAGAAAGTGGCTATTTTGTCACATAAGCTGATCAAGACACACTACAACATGCTTAGTAAGTCAGCTGCAAAGGTAGATGAAAGATGTTTAGGTATATGTTGTAACTTGGCTGGCCAAGTTAGTCTTTATTTAAGTATAAGCTTAAGATGTAGTGCCTTTGCTTTTTGCAAGACTTAAAAATCAAGTTTTCCATCGAAACACTAACTCCTATGTTTGCCTCCCCTTCCCCTCCTCCCCCAAGATTTTTCGTGAATGCTTTGTAATATTGATTACTGTAGGCTAAAATAGTGGGACTGGAGTGTCATGGTTTGTAGAGCAGCATTTTTATCTAAATGCAATAGTCCTACTTCTGTATAATTTCATTCTTCATTAGACTTAATATGGGTATAGACTGAGCAGCTCATTAAGCTGTACACTAGACAATTCAGGTATTGGATTTTCAAACGCTATCTCATGGAAGTTTAAGGTATTCTCCTCTTAACTGTAAATTATGTACTATAATCTTATTTATGGGGAAAGATGCAAATAGTAAGGATTAATGAAATGAGAATTTTTACTTGCTTGAAATCTATTAATACCTATTAAACAAGACAGGGCTTCATTTTTAACTGAAGGATGATGTTCCCACAAGTAAGTTTTATGAAAGAAAACATGAAATTTGGGACTATTCAAAAGAAGTAATTGAAAAATGAGCCTGATAACGTATGTGGCTGTTTCAATAGAGCAAACAGTGTACGTGCTATCCGTAGCCGTGTTAACTTCAGTCTACTTGGTTGAAAGCATTTGCTTATAACTAGCAAGTAGGAATCTGGCATCCTGATGCAGAAAAGACAAACTTCCTCTTTTCTGTTCCTGAAAAATAAGGACCTAAGTCAGGGTGCAGAGTTCTCTGCTTCGTGTTAACTGGCCTTCCCAACAAGCTGTACCTCACAGGCTTAGGTCTCATTTTATTAGTAGTATTGTTTGTTGCCTTTTTGTCCCTTTTTGGGCAGTGTCTTGCTGTAGAATTGAAGAGACAACTGCCACATAGAGGAGGATACAGACATAGTGGTGAACGTGCAGGGCAGTTTTTATTATATAAATACACTTAATATATTTACTAAATATGTGTCTGTAGTTAAACAGATCTACTGCTGCTTTCCTTTAATTTCTTAGAGGACTATTACAGAAAACATCTCAGTATATATACGTTACTTTTTAGCCAAATTCTTTTATGATTGCATTACTTGAAACTCTTATTAGAGAGAATTTGTTTTGATATACTAACTCTGGCATATTTTGATATTGTATGTTTCCTTATTGAGGGAGTTCTATGTATGGTTTTCTAAATCTCTCCCATATTACATTATCAATAAAATGTTTTCTTCTTTTTTTTATTGTAGTGGTCAATTCTGTAAAAGGTAAAGAAATGTAAATAGTTTGGCAAAACAGCCTGGGTAGTGAAGGATATTGAACTCACTTGAATGCTCTCGAATACCAGGTAACACATTTGCTTTTTAGGTGTCTGCTGGGATTATTGGGGTTTTCTGTCTATTTCCAGAGTTTATGGTTGGTAAAATTTCAGTGACATTGATGGAGACTCAAAGCTTCTGCCAGTTAGTTCTTCAGAGTAAATCAACTCTGGCCACTTCTACACCAAAAGGACAACCTGTCTGTTATGTCAGTCATTAGGTTTGGGGGTGAGCCAGTGAAGTTTTACTGCTGCTTTTAATGAAAGCATGTTCACTTAATACCTTACACTGCTACCTGATTTCATGCTAAGCAATCTTTGCAGAATAATTTCTTGGCACTACCAAAATCCATTCTTTTGGTGTAACTTCAAAGTGAAGGGCTCTCTAATTTTACCATTAGTTTAACATAATTTTTGGTGGTTTGGATTATCTCATCTAGCCTGTGGGACATGAAACTGAGTAAGGTTGTTAGGGTATGAACAGTATAAGTGAAACTTTACTGTATTTAAATAATGACTGGAACAATGGTTTCTTCCTTGGATCTTTGAAGGAGTTGCTTGCATTCTGAGTTAGTAAGCAGAAGCTCTCTTTAGGGTTCTTGTAAATCTCTAATTTGCCCTTGGGAGGAAAAAAGTATATGAGTATATATGCATTTGATTTTTTTCTGAAGAGGAACTTGCACTCAGGTAGAACTGTTTCAAGATTTGATATGTCTAAACCTTCCTTTTGCCAGTAAATATGTTCTGTCAACTTTACTGAGTCACTAATCTACAGGGTATTGTGAAGTGCTTTTCACTGATAATTTTCTGATAGCTTTATCTATTCTCAGGTGTACTATATGGGTATTTTGATCTCCAACCACGTTTTTTCTGCAGTGAGGCTAATTATTTAAAAGATTTTTCAATTATATTTACATCCCTTATTTTTTTAGTAGATGAAGTAATTTATTTCTGCTAGAGAATTTACTCTTGCCATCTTTGTTTTAAGGGGCCGGGGGGGAGAGTAACATGCCACTTAAACATCAGCTTGAAACATCTTCAAAAGCAAGCTGCTAGTTGAAAATATTCATTGTTATTCCAATCCTTGACCCATACCACAGCAGCTACCTGGAAGCGCTGAGGTTGTACACTTAAGTTTCTTATTGTGTTGCGACTTGATTGTTGAAACTGCTGTTCCAGCAGCTGAATTAAAGGGGCATAGATCTGAGGTTTCTCATTATGTTAAATGACTTCAAGATCACTTCTGCAACTTCAACCCAATGTCATGTTACTTGAAGCATGAATACGATTACTGGCTTCATCCATTGCAGTACATATATTTTTTAAAAGGAATAATTAAGTTACCATTTTTCTATAAAATGTGAATTCGTAGCTGGGGTTGGGAAGTTGTGTGGGTGTTTTGTTGGTGTTTTTTTTTCCTTTTTTAAAATGTTTACTTAATACTCCTCTGTATTTCCTGTTAATACGGTTCTAAAAAGGAGATTAAATTGAGAAGTTGCTACTTGTTGGGGGGCAGAGGGAGACCCACCAAGCCCAACTGCGCATCCTCTGCAGTAGCACTTCAGTTGCACATCAGAAAGTGTCTTCCTTCTGGAGGAGCAGTGCCACCGAGCTTTTGCCAGCTTGGCGGTTGTGGAGTTTTAATTGTGGTTACTTTGCCTTCTGCGTAACGCTGTTTTTAACAGCAGGATTGTACTTGGGAAGAAAGTCCTACCTGGACTTTGAAGTACTTACCTGGGAAGAAAGTCCTACTTTAGAAATAAATGCAAGATAAAGAATGCCATAGAAATGAGAAACTAAATATGAATTTCCTTGGGAATACTGTAATTCAATATTTCATGTAATACATGGTAGCTCAGACTCTTTTGTTACCTTGGTATTGGTGATACTATAAAATCATAGCATGCAAGAAAGTAAGCTTAACGTTTTGAGTTTTAATAGGTGTGGATTGTTTAAATACTGTACAAATGGGGATGGCTCATACTGAATGAACAAGTCCCTTGGCAATGCTGTATATAAGTTTGGGGGTTTTTTTGGCTCAATTGACTCATGAAGGTGAAATCTGGGCTGTGTCCACCTATGAGTGAAGTTCCCGTGGCAGTCGTAATCCATGTGTTTGGTAAAATCAACCACGAGGTATCACCTGCCCAGGGAAGGAAGCTTTCAATATTTATGCATTCATGGACAAACATCACTGATGAATGAAAGGAAGAAATGGGAGGTCACAAAAATGTCAGGTATAAATGAGATGCGTCTAAGAGGTTTGAGGGGTGCTTCACAAGAGGTATTTTGTGATCTGTTCCATGAAACAGAAAAGCAACATTAATAAGGTAATGCAGCTTATAATTGATTGTTGGCACAATGTTCCTATTATGTAATAGCACTTTTTAAAGTGAATATGTGACTTCTTTTTTTGTTTTGAGGAGCTGACTTGAAAATATCTCTGAATCCTGGAAAGTTTATAGAGATTACTGCTTTTTTTAATCTAATGCTTGTATTGCTCTGCCAACTCAGAAAATTAACTTTTAATAGAAAAAACATACATGTAATTCAGTCACAGCTATTAGATCAGATGGATTTTACATTAAGTGAAAAAGATGTTGAGCATTTAAGGGCCATTAAATTGTGAAGCTTTTTATTGTTGCACTTGTAGCCTTCAAGCCAGCACTCTGCTGTGAAGAATATTTATTTTTACATTTGCCAAGTATGCTAGATGATGGGAAGGGAATACATTTTAAAGGAAAACAGGACATGAAAATGTGATGTTTTTCCACTTTGTGAACAACTAGTTTTATTTCATAATAATTAGTTTTACACTTCATTAAATGTTGAGTTTTTTGCTTATATGCTCTTAGAATACAGTGGAGAAGACTTTAAAAATTCTCAGCAGGGTTTCAAGTTGGAATTTTATAATCTAATGGGGGTTTTATAATCTAATGGGGATATTTCAAAGTAAGATGGGATCTTTTTAAAGGTTCCTTCTATCTTGAGGGTCAGGCGTAGTATAAGAATTATTTTGGGTGCAAAGACACTTCTAGTTGGCATCTTGTCTTGCCATACTACTTGCTGGAGTTTGGGTGTTGTAAGACACTGACAAACGTACAAATGATGAGTATAGATCAAGTAAAGTAGTAGTGTGATCTGGTCACGACAGACTTGGACGAGTGACTCTGCCTTCAAGCACAGAAGGGCGTGATGGGGAGGACTGCTTGTGCCTGTGGTTTAAAAAACAGTTGTCTGTAAACATCATGGCTATGAAAAAGGGTGATCTTCGGACCATAGAGACGTATTCCAACTTGCAAATTCCTCTGAAAGAAGTAGTGACTGATTTTTTTGAGGGAAGGGAGGATGGGAGAGGTAAAGTAGGTGATCTTTCTGTCAGTGAGAAATTCACTAGGAAAGAGTAGGAAGAGGAACTTGGGGGGAAGAAAAAAAGTGCTATTTGTGGGATACCAGAATAAAACCCCTTCCAGAATATGAAAATGGCTTGAGCCTCAGGGAAACAGCCAAAGCTGTTTTGTGGTGGGTTTTTTGTGTGTGTGTGTGTATAAGAGGCCAAGGACTTAAAAGGAATACTTGCTGCAAGCAAGAATAATGGACAGGTTTTTAAAAGAAACGTGTTGAGAAATACCCATTAAGTATTTATGGGCCTGACTTGGAAATTATGAAACTGGAATATGTTCCAGCTGGTGAGCTGTTACAGGAATAGACTGGAAGTGGCAGAATGGGTGGTGAGGTATGATATTAAAGCTACCAGTGCATGGCCTAAAATCAGAGAGAACGTTGCCCTCTAGGCTTGAAAGCTACAGCAAGGAGAGAGCTGTCTGGGGGTGGACCCTTGCGAGTTACATCACTTTTTGAAAAGTTTTAATTTTAACTCGAGAATGAATTAAAAGGCAGCGGGCCTTTCCTGCTCTGGCTGCTTCCATGCAATCACAGCTGAGATGAACCTGTGAGGATGCTGATTTCTGTTGGTAGTGGTTGGGGTAGGAGATGTCAAGTTGTATTTAAGAAGTTGGCAGCCTACGTCTGTTGGAGCAGTACTCGGTGTTGGCGTGTCTAGTGGGAAAACGCAACATTGCTACTAGTGTGGTAAAGCTGGAAAAACATGGAAATTCTCAGCTGAGTTTTACCCAGTAACACATGAAGAAATACTGAAGTCTTCAATTTCTTTCAGTAAGGCAGGGAAGTACATACGCTTTTGCCTTTTATATTTCAAATCTGAAGTGAAAATTACTCCAGAATATCTGCTTTTGCTCAGAGGATGCTGAAATGATGTATGCATGAGTACTTTCTGATGCTAGTATGACACGTGTTGAAAACAGCTACAAAACAAATCAGTCTGCATCATGCCGTGCTTGGTTAAGGCACAAAGCGGGCCAGCTTAATTACTGGAGTTGTGTTTTTGACTGGCTGGGCTGCCTGATGAGGCACAGAGCTCCCCACTCCGACAGCGGCAGTTCTGCAGTGCACAAATTGCCCCATGTCCGCAACACTTCTTGCAGCAGGGTCTGCATTTATCCTGCCTTCTAATGGGTGAGAAATCTGAAGAGCAGATTACAGTTCGAAACAGAGCAGGGGAGAAAGCATACTGAGAGAGAGCTGCTTCTTGATCTTGTATGCCCCTACAGAAACCACGTATCTGGAACAACAATTATTTGTTGCTGGAGGGACAGGAGACTTGAAGCTTTTGCAGCAGATTGCAAGGGAGGTGTTTGGCTGCAGACATGTGAATTTAAAGCATAGGTGAGGGTGCAAGACCTCTAAATACCGATCTTACAGGAGCTAGGAATTCCAGCATCGACTGGATTCCAGCAGTAGGGCCTGCATTTTCAGATGGTGATACTCATGTTGTCTTCTGCCTAGAAGAAAATGACCTTGTCTCCTTTCAGGAATCCTGGACTGTTGGCAGCTTGCTCTGATCTGAAGCTCAACAGAGTTGTTGAATTCCTATAAATCTGAATAAAAGACAACTGTGTGTATGCATCTCAGCTCTTAAGTCTGACACTCTCAAGCTGTTGGAGGTTTTTCTGGAGGTGCTGTGTCGATACCTTCCAAACGCACAAGGAGTGGGTGTGATGCCCTCAGAAAACACGGGACCTCTGGTGTTCAAGCATATTTTTGTACGAGAAATCTGAGGCAGAAATAAATACGGCAGTCTCCTCCCAGCCTCTGGCAGTTAAGGCTCTCACATCCTACTGTTGCTAGAAGGTGAAGAAAATCAGTGGGCACTTAAGTCATGGCACACTGTGATAACAGCACAGTAAAAAGCAAAAACTTGCAGGAGATTAGGGTGGAGGGAGAGGCAGGGCCTGAAAAAAGGGTAACAGGGTTCTCTTAGGGTTTCAGATTTACCTGGGGAGAGTGAAGGAAGTACAAAAAGACATTAATTTAGACAGCTTTGAAGAATCCTGCCAGTCTTCTATTTTTTTTTCTCTTCTGAGAGTATGAAAAGAGCTGAGGGAGGAGGGTACGATTCCCCTGTGCACAGGAGAGGACTCTGGAGACTCCCCAGCCATTCCCCTGGGAAGAGGGCTGCTGATGGGAAGAAGAACGGACGATTGCTCACCCTTCCACGAGGGTCCTCAAGGAACTGCACTCTGTTGTTTAAAGATTTGCCCCAACTGAAAGGGTGACCACTTGCTGCTCAGACCTGCTTCAACAGATCAGCTTCAGCTTGTACCAGTCTGTCTTGTTCCACTTTATAGATGTTTCCTCTGAATCTCAGTCGAGGCTGTCTGCAGGCATTCACTGTTGTCCTCGCCAGAAATGTGACCTTGGAAAGCTGAAGTGAGATTATTTAAACACCCCAACAGATACACCAGCACAGCCCCCATGCCCCTACTCCACACACCAAACTCGGGCTGGCTGATAGCTTGCTTGTGGCATCTGATAGAGCATGTGATTTAAAAACTTCCCGGGTCACCTTTGCAGTATCTCAAATGCAATTGATGGGGAATCCAGGGACACATTTTAAAGTAAATTACATGGAACAAATAAACCAATCTGCTTCTAAAGTGCTCTTGTGCCTTTGAAAACACTGACACTGAGTGTCTGCTGCGTTTTTTAAGGATATTTTTATTCATTCTAATTGAGTTGACCTTAAGGGGGGGGGGGGGGGAAAGCAACAACTGAACAAAAAAAAACACCCCAGTGATGTGGGTGTCTGTTAGGAGATGTCTGTTTTTAACCTGTGCCAGCCTGCTCAGACAGCCACAGCGGCAAGGACACTGCAATTACTCCCTCGCAAAAGGCTTTGCTGTACCCCAGGATCCGAGTTCTGGTGGCAGCTAGCGCTGGCTGGTGCGGGGTAAGCAAGGAAAAGTCTCTTCAGAGCCACTTTTGGCAGTTGTCCCTTTGCTAGCCTGGAAGGGAGGGAAGCCCATGGGAGCATCATTCTGGGCATGGCAGGCTGATCTGCTCTTTGTCTTCCTACCTTTTCAGTCTAACCATTCTCTTGGCCTCCGTGCGCTGTAGCAGAGGTCCACCGTTCACTGATGTCTCTTGGGATTAGGCAGAATTCGTAGCAATAGCTTTGCACCGTGGGCCATGTTGCAAGTGTTTCTGACTGTGGGTTAGTGATCATTAACAACGTGCCTGTGTGCCATCAGATCACCTGGCAGTACAAATTTGTCTACCTCAAGTATGATCCTGTCATCATATTTGCCAGACCAGCTAGAACAGGCAGTCCTGAGCTCATGCTGGCTTTGTGGTTTTTCTGCCAACTGGGATAACAGATGGTACCTGCTCTGGCATAATCTCTCCTCTGCAATCAGATAAAGCTGGGCTGAGGACAGAGGTTACCTGATCTGGCACAGAGCCTGCCAGGACAAAGTTGATGTGCCAACACTTCAGGAATGTGTTTGAACTGGCTCAGGGAGTTTATACTGGATCAGCACTTCTGGGTTACATGCTTACGGCATGTTTTCATCCTGTATCAGACACCCCAGAGCTGAAAAGTGATTAAAGCACTTAGAGGGTCTCCAGTGTAGTCCATCTCTGGCTGTTTTGTTGCAAGCTGGTTTTATTCCTGCGCTCTTCTTGAAGCTGGGTGAGATTTGGAGATCGTGTTTTCTCCTTTGGCCACACGTTATTCAGATGAGACTTCTCGTATGCTAACGGCAGCTAGCATCTCGGCATCCCTTCTGGGACCGGGAGGAGGCCGGGGAGAGAGGGGGAAGGCTGTACAGTTTCCTAGGCAAGATAAAGAACCAGAAGGGGCTGTAGACCCCGACTAGCAAAACTGCTATTTCAGCAGGAGACTGCTGGACTATTGGAGGAGAGGAGGCATCTTGCTTGTCACGTCAAGGTTCCTATCAGATTTGTCTGCGAAAGATGCATACTTTCCCCTGTTAGTTTCAAATGCGTTTAATTGCAGTGTACTTCCAGAGCTTCTGCCTGTAGGCTCTGGCAGAGATGCTGTTCTGCCCTGTGGCTCTGAGGTTTTTTGTGCCAGCTGACTTTCCTAATTGACTGTTCACTCTGCACTGATACGGCAAGTCATAAACTGTGTAACAAGTGTTACGGGGGAGGGAAAACTGGCGAGAGGATTCTGGCTCTACCTTGATACAAAACATTTACCCAGGAATGTGCTTATCTGGTGTATTCCCATCTCAGGCATGAGATGCTCTTGTATTTCTGTTGAAATAGAGATGCCCAGGAGAGGTTTAAAATGCTGCAGTTGGACTTTCCTTGGGCTACAAGAAGGTATAATGTTACCTCTGTCAGCTGGCTGCCTCATCGGGACAAAGTTTGTATGTGACTGTATTAACTGTCCTGAAATTCTGGGAACGTGCTCCAGGGGAATAGGAGAAGGGGAAATGAACACCACAGAGCCCGGAGCTGGGCAGTAGGGCAGAGAGCTTTAAATTCTTAGGTGGGCCAATGTTTGATGTGTAGTCTCATGGCTGAATGTGGAATCCTCTGAGGCTCGATACCAGGGAATTGATGGTTATTGAACCGCACAGCACCCTGCCCTGCGTCGCTCCCCGTGCGAGCCTGGATCTGGCCGAGCTGCGGCTCGCCTGCAGGACTGCGACTCGTCCGTGCTCCTCTGGAAGGGGTTAATGCTCAAACTGTCAGATTTCTGCAGCCTGGGCTGCTACTCTGCTGCTGCTGAGCCCATAATCTAGTACGGTACCCCAAAGTATCGGGCCATCAAAACAAACCTGGAAACTGTATGTTAATACCCTTTGTGGAAGTGGAAGGAGAAAAGTTTCTGTTCATTAATTGCAGGTCACGGGAAGCTCAGACTAGTGAAGGCTGCACGGGTGGTTTCCTAGTAAGCTCCTGAAAAGAGCCGGGTGGTTTGACGGGCTACAGCATTGCCTAATGTGACTATCAGACAAATAACAAGGTGGCAGGTGTCCTGACTTTCACCAGCATCCAGGATGAATGAATAGGAAATGAATGCTGTTAGGCAGAAGCATTTATGTAGGAAGAAAAATGCCTGCTGCATGGCATATTCTGTACAGCTGGTCAAAAGGTTTTGTGAGGAGACACTTCTCTGAGCACTTGTGTGGGCAATTCTTCAAAGCTTCCCATGTTTGCCATGGAAATGTTGCGTGGCACAAAGAGAAAGCGGTGGAGAGTAAGTGGGAGATGCATTCTTTTAAAAGAAATAAGTAATTCTAAAACTTATCAAAATGAGAATTTCCATAAGTAAGCAATTTAGGGAAAGAAGGACTTCTGAATACTTATGCTTAGGGGAGGACATTGCAATTAATTCTAATTTAAAGGTAGTTTGCCCTATCCTGATGTGATTAGATTTCATTGAAGAAGAAGGGGTAGTCGTGCAGTGACTTGGCAGAGGCACAGCTGCGCAGGCCTATGAGAAACCCCGTGCTTCGGGATTACTCATGGTTTGTAACATTTGGCACGCACTTAACAGCTGAATTGTGCACGCTCTGACACGCTCCCCAAGACGGGGATTTGGACGCCCACAAACCCTGGAAATACTGCTGGGAGGATCTCGAGGCTGAAGGCTCCAATTGTGTCCAATAAACTCCTTAAAGCTCTGATTAAGCCTCCCTGACCCTGTTCCATGTGCAGTTTTCATGTGAGTGATTCACGTGGGTAACTCTCTGCTTGTGTGGGGAGAGCTTACGAGAGAGGCATTGTGCAAGACCTGTTCCTAGCACCTGGGCCGGTGCAAGTAGCTTGTGCAGGCTCCTGCTGGCGTTTGGATTTTGGCACGCCTGGCAGCGTGATGATCTCCCTTGCAGCAGGAGCAGGTTGGATGCCTTTGTCAGCCACTCTCAGGAAGAGGTTGTTCCACTGAAGCCTTACTGCTTGCACGGCTCTGGTGCTCGTCGCTTCTGGCCTGAACTTGTTCATGGCCAACTTTGTACCTGTTGTGGTCCCACAGCAGTGTTCTCCAGCATAGACGCCGTTCTGCGTTCTCAGTGCTTACTGCCTCTATACCTCTGTGCTTCCGAATAGCGGTCCAGTGCTCTTTGGGGAGTGAGGCTCTTCCAGACTTGTGAAACTTTATTCTCCCTGGGCACCGGCAGTCACTGATCATCCCCTTGGTGTCTTGAGCATGCACCAAACAACCTGCTCTCTGCTGACTCCTGCTGGTCCTCAGACTGATCTGTGAAGGACTCCAGTGTGTGCCAGGAGCGGTCTGATACAGCCTCTTTAATGCCTGCTCCCTGCTCTCTCCTCTTCTACGGGTTCTTTATGCTGCCTTTTCCATCAAAGGTAGGTAGTTCCATGGGGTATGGCATCAGGTGCCTTCTGGAAATACAGCTGAGACCACCACTGTCCTTTGTCTGGAGGATGAGCGCGCCTAAACCCAGCCCTCTCGGGGCAGCCTGGCACAACCTGCTGGGGGAAGCTCCCTGCACGCTTCTGCTCCTTCTTCCCTTTTGTCTCCATCACACCAACTGTTCTTTGAAACTTGCTCTCAAGTGTCACATGGGAGCTGCCCCGACCTCAGTACTTCTTCTCATGCTGTCACTTGCGGGTTTTGTGTAGGCAGGGCAACAGAAATAAAAGTGATTTTTTTACGATTTTTAAAAAAAAAAAAATAACCAGAACGCCCAGATTCTGTAATCTGCTTTGGAATCTGACGAGCAGCAGATGGCTCTGTGCTCTTTGCAAGCACCCATCCTCTCCATACCAAGGAATAACTACGTCATGTTGTTCAACAAGCCACAGAAAATAATATTTTAATCCAACCTTGCTTCCCCCCTCTTCCTCCCACCCCCCCGTGGTTTGTTGTTTCACTCGGTAGCTTGCCATAACGCACCGAGTCCTGCCCGCCTCTGATTGGAAACACAAGACGTGGCTTCATTACAAGCTCTATGGCTTCCCCCTACACTTAACATACCGTACAAATTGTTTGCTCAACTTTGGCATCTTGCCTCAGAGGAATTTTTGTCATTTGAAGGTTTTAAATCAGCTATTTGAGCCACTCACAATTGTAAATAATAGGCTATTAGTTTATAAGAGACATGCTTGCTGGCATTTCAAACCTCTCCGAGGGATCACACTGTCTTGGAAACTCTGTAATGCCTATGGAACTGAGCGCTGTTAAAAAGAAACCCCAAAACACTGCCCTGGGAAAATTCATTTATAGAAAATAAGTGAAATGAATAGACGTTTTTAGCCACATGTTACTCATTTTCTTTTTATTGCTTTAACATGTCTTCACTGGAACATGTTACCATCGGAGGCTGCGGGTGCCAGCTGTACACCTGGCGCAGCCTGGAAAGGAGCAGAGCTTGGCCTTTCATCTTTTCTGTTTTCTGTTATGATTGGAACCAAGGATTGGCCCCAGATCAGACAAAGGGTGAGCTGAAAACCATCCTCGGAGCTGGTTTCTAGAGGAAGCCTTATAGGGTTGTGTGTGGGGGGTTTGGGTTTTTTTCTTTTCTTTTTGGAGCTCTTGTATCAAGTTTATATACTGGCAGAGGCAGGAAACCATTGTGTACAATATGGCAAACAGAGCTAGCAGGCAGCCAGGCCAAAGGCTATAAATTATTATTTTAATTTCTTGGTTTATGGTTTCTTGTTGACTCCAGATCAATAGGAAAAAGGTGCATTGAGCCACCTCTTTTAATTAAAAGGCTGCTGTGATTAGGCTTCAGCGAGGGATGGAGAGAAGTGTGAAAAGGACGTGCCTGGAAGCAGATGCTGGTTTCCAGCGCGGGGTGTGCTGCGTTCCTCTTTGCTCTGTTAGTTGCTCGTATTTTCTAGAGGCCAAGTTTCTTGAGAAGAAACCCAACTGCAGAGCAGCACGCTTTACAGAGTTTCCTTCTAGCCTGTTTTGTGTTTGCGTTCTCACATCCTAAGCCAGTGGACCTTGTTTCCCATAGAATAAAAAGGCAGTGTATTTTAGTGGAATCTTCTGCTTGTTTTAAAATAATTCCAATTTCATTTCACCCTAAACTCAGGACGCTTTCCCCATAGTGCTGAGAAATCATTAGCATTTTGCACCTAACAGGTGCAGCAATATTTTTCTTTCCGAAGAATTTCCAGAGCGAATTGCACATCTGTAACAAAGCTTGTATTTTTCTGCTCATCGCCTTCAGACATGGCCTTAATTAAATGCAGATATTAAAACTGAAACCTAGTTTATGTTCCATAATTCTTAGGAGAATGACCCATCGTATGATACTTGTTTGAAGTCTTAGTTAACCTTTAATCATTTGATGCTGAGTCTGGCTTTGATTTTGCTGCAGGAAAAAAAGTATATTTTGCAAAATCTTCAGGAAGGAAAAATATGCCAATCCTGCGGCATTTCTCTTTGTGCTGGGAATGTTACGTTTGAAATCTCTGAGGTGATAAAGTCTGGGGGATGAAGGCTTTTTCCATTTCCATGCTTGGGCTCTGCCTCTTCTAAGGCTGGTATCCAGTATCAGAATAGTAACTTAAATGCTGCTGAAGCTAATATGTGCGATGGAGACCTGGGGCGGCTGAGCAGGGTGGCTTGGTGCAGGTCTCAGGCATGGAATTTCCTCAGCACTAAGCTATGCTGAGTAGATACTTGAGGAAACACTTACAGGTGTTCAGAAAGCAGAACTAGAAATGTTAAATCTTCAGCACATTCCATGATAAAATCGGAGCCAAAAGCTCTTCAGAAGCATGTCTGCTTGTTTGTTTTTGCCTTATGGGAGGTGCTGTTGAACTGACATCGAGCTGTGAGATAAGCCAGCCTCCGCCGTGCCAAAGAGCGAGGTGAAGAATTCCCCTCGCCCGCTCCCACCCAAGTGCGTGGTATGGGAGCTTGAACCGACGCCTCTTCCAGTCGCTGTGGAAAATCTGCCTTCCACAGTGGGTTTGGCTCGGCGCCGGGGGAGCTGGGCTTCCCATCGGAGGTGGAAATCCTGAGGCTGTTTCACTGCTTGTGCAAGGTGGGCAAGGAGCCAGACGCCCTGGGTCAGACCAGCCTCGCTGCACCCATCTCCTGGGTTTCTAGCACTTCCGACCTCCTCAATTCTTCATCCCCGTGCCAGTGGTTGCTTTTCACCACAACTCCTTCCCTATAACTATCACAGCTGTTTCCCTCTTCAAAGAATGAGGAATAAACTCCCCTAGCTCCAGCCAAAACCTGATAACTGCTGGGAAGTGGCCTGTCAGCAGGGACCACGACAGGCGATGGTGCAAGTGAAACGGCAGCTCGTGGAGGGAGAGGCACGTGCTTCTGGCCGGTTTGGAAAGCTCATCCCCTCTTCATTTAAGAGGCTGAACCTGCCTCTGCCACGGAGCAGGGAAAGCTGTGGGAGGGGGGAGCACGGAGCGGGCTGTGGGCCCCAGGGCTGCGGTGATGTGCTGGGGTCGGGGTGCTGCCCGGAGGCTTGGCCGCGGGGTGTGCAGTGGGGGACGGATCAAAGGGGGGGTTACAGTGGGCACGCACTCCCCAGAGCGTTTTCTTCCTGCCGTGTATGAACGCTTGGCCAGTTCACTTGCAGTTTGGACGGGAGAAGAGAGAGCGGTATTGGGGGTGGGGTGGGGTGGGGAAAAAAAGCATCCTGGGCTTGATTTGGGGAATTCAGGCTTTGTAAGTTGGTGCATTCTTTCTTCCTGGTGCTGGTTGAACCTCACTGGGGGCATCTTTCGGCCCTGACTTATACATGCTGTCGCGGGCTTGCTTTGGCCTGCGAGCACGTCTGCCGAACCCTAGTGAGGGTTGGGCATGTGCCCAAGGGCGCGTGGGATCAGACCTGCAGTCCTGTGAGGCTCCCAGAAGCCCTCTTAAGCTCACAAGCTTTGAAAATGTTTACTTGCCCCGTGCTGAAAGAGCTGGATGGGCAGTCCTGGTTCTGCTCTCTGCACCAAGGACTGCTCGGTGGTAAGCTGAGGAGCTGGGAGAGACGCTCGGCGTCTCAGACTCGCTGCAGGCAGGTTTTGGTTTGGTCCCCAGATCTCTCCTTGCGTCAGCTTTCTGTCTGCGTGCTGATGATAAAGGCTCTGCTGTGTCTCTCCAGGGGCTTGGGAGGATAAACACAGTAGAGATTTGTGAAACGTTGAATGCAATAGAAATTGGGACTGGCTAATGCTGAGAGAGCTCTCTGCTGACATCTCTAAGCACCACACTGCCCTTTTCACATACACTCTCGCTAATTTGCTTTTGCTTTCCTGAATGAACTCAATGGGGTGATTCTCATGTTAATAAGAGAGACGATCACACTTCGTGTTGCAGCATTCTTCTGTGCTGGCTGGGCTTTGAGTTATCAGACATGTGCTGTTCTTCTGTGGCTAAACACACAATTTTGAAGATCCTCCTGCTTCCCATGCACCCGTTGCTTGTCCCTTGGAGGGGAGGTGCGGGAGCCCTGGGCTGCCGGTGGCTCCGCGACCTGCAGATGGTGCCAGAGCCGTGGACACGAGCAGGCTGGCGGCTCTGGCAGCCTCTGCCCAAGGGCTGCTCTGGGGGAAGGCTGTGTAATACCCGGGCAATGCTGGGGTGTAAGTGGAAACGGAGAGGCAATCCGTACCGCGTGTGTTCCGAAGTGCAGAGAAAGCTGTAACAACACCTACTGCTGTAGGTGGTTGAGAATATTACCTTGAAGCAGGAGAAGCATTGAAAACAAGACTAAGATGTGGAAAAGGTCCCCCACTTTTTATAAAAAAAATCTGTATAGCTTCATCATTCTTCTGCATTCTGTCTACTCTAGCACCAGTTAGGTCTGGTCCTGGACCCTGTTTGTGCAGTGAAAGATGATGGATGCAGAGAAAGCAGCAAGGTTTGCTCTTTAAGTGCCCTGTGAAGAAGAGTATCTACAGGAGGTGCACATCCACTGTNAACTGGTTGTGGGTAGTGCCCAACCAGCCTCTGTGGACTTGGCTTTCTTAGTCAAACCACGCTTGTTGGCAGTGCTCTTGCCATGCCCCATGTGTCCACCATGCCGATTCCTCTGCTGAATCCTCACGGAGCAGGCCACGTGTGAAGGGGATGTTAGTTAGAGACAGGGACTGACTCTTATCTGGCTTTGCAATAGCCTGTGGACATAATTTATTTTCTGTGGACAATCCAGCTGGTTGCCGAATGGGGTAGCGTGGATGGCATTTTCCTTTTCAAGTTTGGTTTCTGTGGAGACTAGTTTCTTCATAGGTGATAACTTTACAGAGGAGACTAATGACCACATGTTGATGAAATACTGCTGTGAGCCCATCTGGAACTGACCTGCATCTTCGGGTAACAGCTGGTGAGCAAAGACAGCAGAGGGAGCTGCCCTAGCAAAAGTGGAAGAGGTTGACCCCTTTTCTCTCTGACAGGGCTGTTAGCTTTTTAGGATCAAAGCTTTTCACATTTGGTCCCTGTACTTGAAGAAGCTCAAGTGTTTCCACTGCAGACATGAGTGATTCTGGCTCTGCTCCCTGCCACCCATCCCCAGATCCACTTTGCAAGCATTCTCCTTGAAACTGTAGTTTACAAAAATAAAACCTAGATTAAAGCCAGTACAGCTGCCCTGAGGTTTGAATCAATGCTGGTATGATGTGTTGCCAAAGAGAGAATTACTCAGGAGTGTGGATTAGAGCTGTTTGTCTCCAGGAAGACCTGGTCTTCAAAGCCAGGGAATTTTCCCAGCTATAGCTGGTGCATCTTCAGCTACAAGGCTCTGGTGCCCGTCTCCAGGAGCAGCAGACTGTCAGCTATCTCGTTTTTATCTCAGCTTCTTCATCTCCTGTCTTCCTATCTGGTTCAGTATTCTCCCATGCTCTTACTTTGGCTAGAATTCGCTGGCCGGGACTGCCCTCCAGCCTTCCCCGTTGCTGTCTCTCACCAGCTGTAAAAACTTCAATACTTCAAAAAATATTTTTCTTCCTGTTGGGAGAGAGGTTAGAATTTTTTGTTTTGTTTGCTTGTTCTAAACAATCCACGCTCCTGCAGCACTGCTGAGGGTCCAAATGCTCAAGGAAGGTTTAGAAACCTGGGTTCTTAGCAGCTGCTGGGTCTGGGGAAAGAGATGCTGCTGCTGAGCGCTTGCAGGAGTTGGCTGGGCAGTGCTAGTGCCGCATGGCAACATCTCAAAGCGGCAGCGCGTGGGCTCCTGTGCCGGCCTGCAGGCAGGGAAGGCTGAGGGGTCGGAAGAGCAAAGGGCTCAACTCAAGGCTGGTGTTCAGCAAAGCACTTGGGGCCAAGTTCTCCTCCACCCAATGCCCCGACAGCGCGCATGACCTGGCTCTAAATATCAGCTCTCTGTGGTTACCGGATGGATAGTCTGCCTCGAACTGGGATGGGATTGTTCAAGGAGCCATCTGACCACGTGCAGGAGGGGAGGCAAAGCAGAGAGTGTCGTAGTACCTGTAGAAGTGAGGTGGGAAAGCGAGTCTGCCCAGGGTCCCCTGCCCCCTGCCCAGGCTGATCTCAGCCCTGCGCTGTCAGGTGCGTAACCCAGAGCCTGGGGCTGCAGCCGCTGCCCGGGGAGCGCACGGGTGAATTTCCCAGGCTTGCAGGCGCTCAGCACTTCATGGCTGGGGCTCTTCGGGCTCGGCTCCCGGGTCTAGAGCTGGAACCCTGCACGGAGGTTGGCAGTCCTGCTTTGGCTGGAAGCTGGTTGTTGGTACGCAGTGCTGGTGCACCCCGTAGGGCACATCAGAGGCGAACCCTGGATTTCTGACTGCAGGTTAGACCAGATGCTGTTAGTAGGAGGGCTTAAGGGTGGCATCGCTGCACTAAGCGAGTGGTGTTGCTTCCCAGCTCTGAGCCCAAATCCCGTTGCAGCCAGGCATGCTGTGGAGCCTTGCCTCTGTCCCAGGGCAGCGTTTGTTCTCCAGGGACTCTACATTCTCAGTTTCTAGAGCCAAAACTCTCTGCGGCTGCGATTGCTGCCTTTGAAGCAAGCTAAGCCTTCCACGGGCAGTCTTTGGACAAGCTTGGGCTTTGGCTCAGCACTTCTGCCATAAAGTGTTCTCCACCCCTCCTATCACCTGCGTTTGAGGGTTTGTTTCTAAAATACGTTAGAAGAAAGGGAGGAAGATGGCAGTCCCAGGGAGTTCCGGGTGGTGAATCCCATGGTAGCATCCTCAGGCCACACCAAGCAGAAGCCATCGGAAAGAAACCGAAACGCGTGTGATGTCTGATGGGAAGGGAGCTGGTCCTTCGAGCAGGCTGGTAGGAAATGGTGGAGAGGAAGGTGCTGGGGAATTCTCCAGTGCGTTTTCAGAGAACCAATGATTGAGGCGGCTGTGGATGTTTTGATGGATTCAGGCTTTATTTATTAATGTTCCATTTTTGGCTTGTTTGTCCATCTCCTTAGCAAGGTCATGGCTGTAAAACAAAAATAGCATCCATGATGGATTCTCAGTCTTGCCTATTAAATCTCTCTTAAAAATGCAGCCTGGATCTTTAAAAATAAAAATCCAGCCTGGCACAGAGGAAGGGTGAGCCACCAGATTCCCCACTGAATAGAGAATTTCTTCCAGTAAATGAGGACCTGCTTCCTTATGTGTCGAGACCCCAGGATGGTTTAATTTCTGTGTCAGTGCTAATTGATTGGAAGCAACAATTTTGCCAGACAAAGCTGTAAATTAGTTTCAAATGGGGGAAACAGGCCACCCACTGCCCAAATATCATATTGCAGTAACAACATTAAACATAGAGCAAACCATAACCCAGGGAAGGAAAACCCAAGTGAAACCAGATTTCCACTCATTCCCTTTCCCCAGGAAAGTGGAACCAGATGGCTTGTGGCTTTGATAATAAGAGAGACTGATTCTTTCAGATACAGCTTAAGCTAAGTATCACACAAAGGGATGGGCTGAGAAGCAAAACCTCACAGGCATGAATTCTGCCTCTGGAGACCATCGGCATGTGAAACCCTCCCAATAAAAACATTACAGAAAATTGTCTTCCTAATTGCAACTGAGCCCTTCTTGCTTGGACAGCCCCTCTCATCGCCTCGTGCGAAATACCAGCACCGCTCCCACAAGTTTCAGCCACATATTGCAAATCCCTCCTTGCGTTTCATGCGAGGCAGCGGGTGCCCTCCCTGGCTGGGAGCGTTTGCGAAGTGCCTGTGCGGCAGGGCCTGGCTTCGGCGAGGGGTGAGCGTGACACCCGGTGCCTGCACCCCGTCTCTGCAGCCGAACCGTTGGGCTGATCCAGCGACTGCCAGGGCGAGGAGTGCTGAGGAGCCTGGAGCCCGGGCCGCGGCTTGGTGGCGGAGCTCGAGCTGACTCACGGTCTCTGCTAATTGGGAGCTCTGCCGCCTTAGAGCCCTTTTCCTGCATCGCTTCTGGGTCTGCGTTAACAGCCCCGTGCACGTGGTGGGCTGCTGGGTTTCAGCCACAGGCGCTGCGCTCCGGTGAAGACTCACGTGTTCTTGGTTTGCCTGCCCAGAGGAGAAGGACCTGGGGGGGCTGGTCGACAGCGGCTGAACACGAGCCGGCAGCGTGCCCAGGTGGCCAAGAAGGCCAACGGCATCCTGGCCTGTATCAGCACTGGTGTGGCCAGCAGGAGCAGGGAGGGGATCGTGCCCCTGTACTGGGCACTGGGGAGGCCGCACCTCGAATCCTGGGTTCAGTTTTGGGCCCCTCACGACAAGAAGGACATGGAGGGGCTGGAGCGTGTCCAGAGAAGGGCAACGGAGCTGGGGAAGGGCCTGGAGCACAAGTCTGATGGGGAGCGGCTGAGGGAACTGGGGGTGTTCAGCCTGGAGAAGAGGAGGCTGAGGGGAGACCTCATCGCGCTCTGCAACTGCCTGAAGGGAGGTTGGAGCGAGGGGGGGTCGGTCTCTTCTGCCAAGTAACAGCGATGGGACGAGAGGAAACGGCCTCAAGTTGTGCCAGGGGAGGTTTAGGTTGGACATTAGGAGAAATTTCTTTACTGCAAGAGTGGCCAGGCCTTGGCACAGGCTGCCCAGGGCAGTGGTGGAGTCCCCATCCCTGGAGGGATTTAAAAGACGTGTAGATGAGGCGCTTGGGGACATGGTTTAGTGGCCATGGGGGGGTTGGGTTGACGGTTGGACTCGATGACCTTAGAGGTCTTTTCCAACCTTAGTGATTCTGTGATTCTATGTTAAATGGTCAGCTTTGAGTCTTCTGTTCGTGTTACCTTCAGGGCTGGCTGGAAACAACCGGCAGCTCCTTCTAGAGACCAGGTGGGTTGTGTTGAGCTTCAGCACACCAAAACCCTTATCTGATCCAGGTCTGGTGCCCTGGCATTCAGGAGGCAAAATTTCTTCTGGGTAAAGATCTCTTTTGGCTTATTGTCCCCTTGTGAAGCAGCAGGAAGGAGCCCATCGTGGGGAGACTCCAGCATGCCAGAGGTAGCCCTGCCTCTGCCCTGCCGCCTGCTTTGTCCGTTTTTCCTGCCCTGACAGGGACACTCTGGCAGCAGCAAATGCTGCAGGATGTGCGGAAAGTTCCCACAGGGACATGAAAGCGTGAGACCTGCTTCCGCGTTCAGTGCAATTACACAATTATCCACATATTCCTGCAGCATCTAGTGCTCTGTTCCTGGGGCAACACGGGGTGCTGGGGACAGATGAAAGCTTGGTCTCTGCCCTAGAAAAGCTGGTGGAAATTCCTTATGACTTCCGTGGAGTTTTGTTCTGGGCACAGAAAACTTTGTCTCCTCTGGGAAGTCCTTTCTGCAAGCTGGTGCCTCCTGACTGTCATAGTGTCTCTGGGCGGGGGGGGGACCTGAGGGAAAAACTTTCCGCCTTCTTCCCATTTTTCGGTTTTATGTTTGGTTTTAAAATACTACTTTTTTCCAAGCCAAGTCTTCCCACAGCCGCCCTGGGAATTGGCTTGGCAGGGGTGTTTCCTCGTGCTGGAGAGAAGCAGGTACGTGGTGAAGTGAGTAGTGGTGGAGCAGAGACAAGGAGCTCCTGTTGGCAGCTTTTGGGAAGCGTATAGGCTGCCTGGTGACGGGCTCGGGGGAGCTGTGTGTACGTTGTGCTTGGATGAGGGCTTTGAAAAACCATCAACAAATAATTGCAATTTCCTTTTCGCCTTGTGGTAAGGCTAGATCCGAGCCTGAGAAACCACTGTTGCTTGCCATAATGATACACAAAACAGAAATCTCCACCTAACCCAGTACAAAATGCTGTGCAATCACTTCTGAATCACTGTGGGTTGCTTTAGCCACAGATGCAAAGTCTGACATCCAAATGCACAACAGAAGGTGGGTAGGAAGTGCTACGCAGACCTACATATGTGTGTATGCTGGTCTCTCCTGGTTGCGGAGGGGTTTTTTCTTTCTCTTCTTTGCCCAGAGTAATCGGGGAGAAGCGGAGTTGTGTTTGTGCATGGATCTGCTGGGCTTTCTGCCACGCGGTGAAATGCTGAGCGGTGGATGAGGCCGGAGGAAGGTTGGCTAACCAGGCCCTCGAAGAGAGGGAGTCAGTGCTGGTGGTTGGTTTCTGC
The DNA here is from genome assembly GCA_013400755.1 of Pelecanoides urinatrix. Classification (NCBI taxonomy): domain Eukaryota; kingdom Metazoa; phylum Chordata; class Aves; order Procellariiformes; family Procellariidae; genus Pelecanoides; species Pelecanoides urinatrix. The sequence goes on along the minus strand of VZTQ01000364.1, from coordinate 117,154 downwards.
CCTCGACCGTGCTTGGGCTGCTCTGCAGGCTTCGCTCAGTCACACATGGGTGGCAACGGCAGGACACGGCTCAGTCCGCAGCCCCTGAATGTCCTGCAAGCCCTGCGGGAGGGCGGTCTGGCGGGGGGGTCCAGGGATGGGTGCTCATCTCAGCCCCCTGCCTCCCTGCACGCCCCTCTGAAGTGGGGCAGGACTTCCATGTGCAGTCACGCCTGGCCAGGAGAAGCCTTCTCCTGGCCTCTCCCCGGAGCCGTCTCTCACCGCACGCGTGGACAGCGTTTAGCAGTTGCCTGTCGGGAGCCTGGTGATGCTCTGGCTGTCGGACCTCCTGCACCTCGGCCTCTGCGTCGCGGCTGGGTCAAGCCCTTGGAAGAAGCCACGTACAAGCGCACTTGTACTCACGGCAGCTGGGGCCGGGCTGTGCCTGACGAGCGGCAAAGCTGTTTCTCTGTTCCTTTGGCAAAGGGCTTGTGAAACACAGGATGACACAGCCTCAGAGACGGGTAGGAAATTCCCATCACAGCCGGAGAACACCCTGTGGTCCTTGAACTTGTGAGGACTAGCAGCTATCATTATGCATGCAGCATCTTCCCCCGGGAGCCTACGGAATTACAATGCTGGGTTCTCCCAGGCTAATCACTGTTTTGAACAACAAGATTGATTGCTTTCTCTTTTAATTATTTGCAGATCACTGAGACTTTGCAAAATGCTCTAGGTGACACAAACCGCAGTTCAGTGTGTTAGCATTTGCCCATCTTGGGGATTTTTCAGGCTTAGCCACCAGCAGGGCTGTGGGAAAGGAGGAGTGCAAACATCTATGTCCTCTAATGACCTGACTTGCATACATGCATTATGTCTGCCTTAATGTGAAGCTTTGGGGAGCAGACTGGGTGTCTCGTCCCTGTCCCAGATCCCTTTCTGATAACTGAGGGTGAATTCAAGCACTTAACAGCTTTTGGCTGCTAATTTGCAGCTCAAAACTGCCGGTAGCAAATTAGATTGTGCCCATTTGTGTGACACTGACAACCTGGATTCACGCTATTCAACACCTCCAGTGCCATCTGCCCGAGGTTGTGGGGCTCTTGGCTCCTCCGCTCCCTGCGCCTCTCTGTTGGAGGGTCACTCTTCTTCCTTCATCTCTGCTGACCTGGAAATTGTTTCTGCAAGTGCTTTGTATATGAGTTGTCTGGCAGAGGCTCTGCCTGGGAGTCTTTGTGGCGTGCTATTTAAACCTCACAGATCTGTGCCTTCTTAAAAGGTCACAATATCTGCATAGACTTTTACAGCTAAAGCTGCTGGAGGGCTGGGGAAGATACTGTGCTTGTCGAGTCACATTCGGCGGAGAGCAGCTATTCCCGTCATCACACAGAAATAGCTTTTCTTGTTCTGGGGAGGATGCTTCGCTCTCGGGCTCCTTCTCCTGCCATGGGGTACGCAGACGCCAAGTCAAAACGTGGGGCTCATCTGAGGCTTCAAAGTCACGGCAATGCGATCTCCTCCAGAGCTCCTGCTGAACAGCCCGGTGGTTGTTCAACCGACCCAGTCCCTTCCAGCGTCTCCCCTCCATCTTCTGGCCCCTGAGAGGTGCGGGAAGGAGCTGTGTGGGGACGTGGCTGTCCCTGGGGTGGCCCCAGCTCCTGCCGGGAGCAGGAGGACCCGTCCCAGGCCAGGTGGGAGGATGCTGAGTCCTGCCTTGTCCACTTGATGATTTTTTGTGCTGAAGAAACAAACGAGCTGTAGGGAAATGCACGTCTGCTATATATTTCCAATTAAAGCACAGCTTGGTGCTGATTAGATCTAGAAGTTACATCAAGAAAGGGGAAAAAATGTAAATAAGCAGTATCTTTTTTTTTTTTTTTTTCCCTCTCGTCCTTTCGACAGATGGAGCAGCGCTGATTACATTATCTGATCTCTTTCTAAAGAACAAATTGTTGATGGGAAGCTATCTTTGTGGGTTCGAAGCTCCGGGCTGCGGGGATGACGCTTTGTTTGTTCCCCGTGTGCGGAGCCGCTTCCGCCGGCCCCGGCAGGCAGCCGGTGCTGCCTGGGCACCGTCCCCGTGTCAGCAGCCACCGGCCGCTCCTGCTGATGACATGACGGGCTGGCTCCGTCTGCTGTGCGGAGCAAGGTTTTTCTTAAATGAAATCACTTCCTCGGAGTAATTACATCAGCTAATTAGGGACCTAATTGGCTAATTAGAGCGAAGTGACAGTTCCTTCGCTGCATGGGGAAGGAACACGGTGTAACGGCAGGAAATCTGCAACGCTCCTCGCTGCCAGCGCCCGTGGAGGTGGGGACGAGTGGTGGAGGAGATGCTGGGTGAAGCCGTCAGCCCGTGCTGCCCTTCGGCTGCCTCGTCAGGAGGGACACAGCCCCCAGCTCCCAGAGGTGCCGTGGCAAGCGGGCAGTCTGCTCTGCCCAGTGCCGGGGCTGCGGGGACATGGGCAGAGGCTGCAGGAGGGCTCGCGTGGAATAGAATCATAGAATCATAGAATCATTAAGGTTGGAAAAGACCTCTAAGGTCATCGAGTCCAAGCGGGACATCGGGTGCCACCGGCCTCCAAAGGCGTTGTCGGAGGCAGTGACCGGCAGCAGAGAGCCGCTAGCTTGGGCCCACGCTCCCGTCCCCTGGGCTCGGCTCTGCTGGTGTATCTCCTGCGAGGGACCGAAGGGAAAGGATGGATTTTACTTTCACCATCTTTTTGTTTGCTTCAGACAAACCGAGACGTGAGCGCTGCCCGAGTCTGTGGTTTGGTTTGGCTGCGTCTTCGGGAAGCCCTTGGATGTGGTTCGGTTGTTGAGGGCCTGGGGTGGGAGCTGGAGACCTGGATGCCGTTCTCTGCCCTGGCACTGGTTTGGTGTGGCCTCGAGCAAATTTCTCCACAACCCTAGGCCACTTTTTCTACTCTTTTGCCAGCCTTGCCTTATAAGTAATCTCCTTGGAGCAGAAACATGTCTGTGTGTATCCACAGCAGAGCTCTGATCTTGTTTGGAGCCACAAACACTCCATCTAAAAATGACTGGGGCATCTAAATACTGCCTTGCTATTTCCATGAGCATCCAGATCTGAAATTTAAGTTCTTTTTCATGTGTGATCTAACGGCTAAAGGACTGTAAAGTCTGGCTGGCATGCCTCTTTCTGCAGCAGGGTCCTAGGCACCAGGATGCCCATTACCTGTTATTCCCAGCACATCTGAGTCCTCCATGTGTTGAACAGCTTGTGTCTGCCTCCATCTCGGGATGCCCAGAGTAGGTGTTCCTCAGCCATCATATCCAGGGACCTGGGTTCAGTAGGATGGAAGGGGCCGGAGCAGCCATCTGGGTCAGCTCCTGGGAGAGCAGAAGGTGGCAGGTACCTTCTTACCAACTGCAGGTTGCAACACGCACCCGGGGCAGGCACAGGCTGGACGTACCAGCCTTCAGTCTCCTGCTGGGAGAGGCCACGCTTTGCATGAAATAATTATATATGATCGAGCCCAGAGAGACTGACTGCGTCTCAGCTCCGTGGGGAGCCCTGGCCTCAGCCTGCACCCCAACATGAGTTTAGCCTGGCCAAGACCCTCTGCTCTGGGCTGCCTGTGCTGCGTTAGGTTGGGTGCCTCTGCTCCAAGCAGCGCGTTTTGTCTGTGTTCTGCTCCTTGGCATTGCCTACGGATCATCTCTGCGGATCCTGCTTGGCCCTGCCTTCGCCGTCGGTTTAATGCGTGCGGGAGGTTCCCGCGCGCGTTGCGGTGGGAATAACAAGAGCGTGTTTGGTACCCGTGCATCGTCTCCCCGCGGTGGGCTCGCTCCCGTGACTCGAAGGCGCACGGTCTCCTCTTTGGAAGCACTGAAGATTTTCAGGTTGCGTGGTACGACCTCACGTCTTTCCACACCAATGCATTCTTTCATCCTAAAGCTCTAGATAAGCCAAAATCACAGCCCAACAAGAGCCAGAGGCGCTCCCAAAGTCCGCCCTTCCATCCCACTCGTTTCCTAGAGTCGTCCCGAGCTGTGCGTCGGTGCCAGTTCTCGCTGGGCGGAGGGAAGCGAGGCGGCCGCACCGCTGCCTGGGCGCGGGGGTCTGCCGCTTTCTGGCCAGCCCAAAGCCCCGAGCCAACTTGGTTGCAGTGACTAAATTTTACGTGAAAACACTGCAAAGTGAAATTTCTCACGATCTTCATCCGACAATAAAACCAGCAGGCTGAGTTCGCTCACAAACCGGCCCCTGCGCACCCCGTGATGGATATAAGCTGAGATTGCCGTCTGGACCGAGGGCCAAAACCAAGAGAATTTTGTATCGTTTTAAGTTTATTGTGAACATTTCACCAGGTTCTAACGTACAGTTACTTGTTCTGGTAACTGCTTATTCGGTATTTAAATTACAGCAAAGGATACTCCCTCTGACGCTGTAACGCAGTCTGCAATCTTCCTCTTGCTTTATATATTTGCCACGAGGTTCTGCACAGCAACGCCACGGCCCTCTCGGGGAAAAGTTCAACCTGCTGCGAGATGTTTTTGCAGCTGGAAGAAAAAGGCCTTGTAACGCTTAAGGATAAATTGGTTTCAAAGTATTTTTGTAGTGCATAAAATAATATTTTCTATATATAGAACAAAACAGGCAAGGAAAGGATGTTAAATTCTGCCAGTAAATTGCTCAGGGAATTTTTGTCCTACTCTGTTTCTACCGGAGGAAAAATCTGACCGTGACCACGGTGTTAAGTGCCAAGCAAAGGCCTCGACCGAGAGCCAAGGCTGCCCGTGGTCTCCGGCGGCGCGAGGGTGAAGCTGGCAGAGCCGGGGGCTGCCGCCGGCCGGGGTCTCGCTGGGGGGCAGCAGCCTCGGGCCAGCCCCTGCATCCAGCGGGGTGCAGAGCTGAGGGGACAACCCCGGCCTCTCGCGTGGCCCGGTGGGCTTTGCTTCACGTCGTGGGATGCTGTGAATTAGCTCGGGAACCAGCATCTTCCTGGCAGAAAATTTCTAAATGAAAGAACCTTCCTTAAAAGTGGTTGTTCACAGAATTTGGCTTTCCTGGGGAGTTTGCTCAGCTAACCTCGGAGAAGGCAGCGCTCCTGAACGAGCCTTTCTCTTGGCTCTCTTACTTGAAATATAATTTTGGTTTCTAAAGTAAAACAAAAAGAATCAGTTTTGAATCAACGTTTTGACTTGAAATGTCATTTTGTTTTTAATTGAAGAACCAGAGTGAAATGACATTTTAAGTCAAAATGTTAATGTTTTGTTTAGACATCTCCCATGGGAAAATTTAAAGGTTTCATCAGAGCTGACATTTGCCTGTGGAAGAATCCCCCAACCCGGGGTGTTCTCCCCACAGGGGCGGGAAGGTTTTCCACGCCGGGTGTTTGACCGGGCTCTGCAGAGGATCTGCCGGTTAGCGAGGGGCGGGCAGGGCCGTCCTCAGGTGTGTCGTTACCCCGACCCGCTCCGGCTGCTCCTAATGGCAGAGGAGGAGTGGATTGAACCCTCCTCCGGCGGAGGTGCGCGGGTCACCGGGCTAATGCCGTGCTATTAAGCTGCTGCATCTCAACGAAATCCTCTGGCACTTGAAATAATGAGCTCTGCTAATTCAGTGTGGTTTATATGTCCTTGCTTAGACGGAGAGATCCCGCCTTTCCTCTGCTCATCAGGCTAAGCGGTCCATCCTGAAGCCTGTGGGTTTCACTAATTCCGTTTCAAAGGAAAGGCTCAATTATTGCAAAGTAAAGGTTTGCTTTGCTGGGGAGCCCCATCTGCAGCAGCACCCACTCGCGCAGCGAGACGCCCCTCCCGCGGGGCTTCTGCCGGACTTTGTGACCATTTCCAGGGAGAAAGGAACCGAAAATCAAACGCACTGAGGAGGATTTCTCACCCACATCACCTGAGCCGTGTTAGTGGTGCGGTTTCCTAATCCAGTCGCACTCCCGCGGCACAAGGGACGATTTGCTCTTGCTCCAGTGACACCTCCATGGCCGAGCGGGAGCCGGTCCTGGGCTGCCCCGTGCGGGAGGTGGAGAGGAGGAGCAGAGGCAGGAGCTGCCCGAAGCGCAGCCTGGCGTGGGGAGAGCGTGCTGGTCCCTGCTTGGTCCGCGGTGGCCCCGGAGCAGGTCCCCAGCTCCCACTGAGCCTGGACCACAACTCCACAGTAAAGAAAAAATTCTTTCCTGACAGAGTGGTCAGGCCTTGGCACAGGCTGCCCAGGGCAGTGGTGGAGTCCCCATCCCTGGAGGGATTTAAAAGACGTGGAGATGAGGCGCTTGGGGACATGGTTTAATGGTCATGGTAGTGTTGGGTTGTTGGCTGGACTCGATCTTAGAGGTCTTTTCCAACCTTAATGATTCTATGATTCCACCTCTTCTTCCTCCCTGTTGGATGGAGGCAGCTCAAGGTCACACAGAAATTGCCTGGCCGGAGCATTACCCGAGAAGGCTAGAAGAGATTTTGACAAAGTAGATCATCTCAGTGGCAAGATCAGTGAACTGGAAATGTTCGAGGACAGGAGAGGGAAGAAAGGCTCTTGGGGAAGGGGGTCTCCTGCGGGACTGAAGCTGCGTGTGCCTCTGGCAGCCTTGGGGCCGGGCTGCTCCGGGTACGGCTTGGAGCAGGGAAGGGCGAGGACGAGACGTGAACTGTGCCAACGTCCACCAGCACGAGCTGGTTCATCGCTGCCGTGCCAGATCTCACTCCCTTACGTTTAACGCCTTCATTAACGCCTTCGTGCGGGCGATGTGCTCCTGCAGCTGCGGTGCTGCCGCGAGGCTGCTCTCCCAGCGTGAGCAGACAAACTGCTGCCCGATGTTACCAGGGACCTGGCGTGAGAGCAAGATTCAAGCTGGCCAGAGCATCTTTAAACCACCAGCTCTGGGTGGGGTTTGCTCACAGTACCTCCATGTTGATACGTGCTGCTGTTCTGTTATCGGTATCAAATGAAGCAACAAAACCCCAACCCCAAAACAGAACAAAAGAGGACCCTTCCCTGCTGCCTGCTTCTCTTTCTGGCCAAATTTGAGAAAATGCTATGAGTCTCTGAAGACACCGAGCAATGGCTGCAGCAGCCACAGAAGCAGTTGACAGATTTCCCTGAGTCTCCCGAAACACCCGAATCCTGGCTGGTTCAGGCGGTTTTGGCTTCTCCGCACCCGGGGATATGTGAGCAGGCAGCCCGCCGGCTCCCGGGAGCCAGGGACGGTGCTGAGCCTCTCGGGAGGAAATTAAAAGTACATCGATTCTTATTCTCAGACATCTTGCCCGGGGCTGAATGCGGTGTCTGTTTTTTCCCCCTTAACCAGAAAGAAAATAACTTTCAAAAAGCTTTGGTGTTTGCTTCTGCCTTGGCAGCGTCTCCGCCGTGGGAGGGTGCTGGAGGGGTGGGCTGGTCTGCGTCAGCGCGGGGCTGGGGAGCTGTTGCAGGGCTGCCTCAAAAGCTGGAGAGGGTCTGGCCTCCAGCTCCCGCAGGCTGGAAACGCCGGAGATCAACCTCCCCGCCCCGGCCGCAGCCTGGCCCGGGGGTCCGGGACCGCACTGTGCATGCGGAGGCACTGCGAAACGGCGCGGGGACGAGGGACTTTGGCTTGGGCATCGCTTCAGGCCGTTCAGAGCCCGTCTTCTGCACAGAGCCACACTTGTAGCCTCTAAACGAGATTTCAGTTTGGAGCTAATGCCGCCAGCACAGAAAACCACCATTTCCCACCCGTGCTTTCCAGCCTTGCCCTGGCTGCACTCGTGCTGAGCCCGGCCGCTGCGTTGCTTCCCGGTGCGGTGGGAGCATTGCGGCTCTCTGCTCTTCCCAAGACACGGCTTTTCCCCTCCTTTTCCTCTTTTTGTTTTGTGACAATAAAATCCCTGCGGTGGCGCAGAGCTCTGCAAGCAATCCCTGCTGGTAAAAACACATCAATCCGCATAGCATCCGCCGCGATCCAGGGAGATAGTATTGTACTTGGTCTTCGTTGTTTAGTTTTGAGGTGTTTGCACATACTAAAATTATCTCTAATTATTGCTCAAAACCAAACAAACAACATCTCCCGTGCACATAAAGCCCCGCCGCGCTGAAGCGCTGGGCTCCGCGGCAGAGCCGGCTGGCAGGCGCTGCCGTGTGCCGATGTGCGGTGCATCCTTGCCGCCAGCGGGACCAAAAACCCTGGAGGGGGGATTCGAAGGAGGCTTTTGGCTTGTCATTTTGCTCTTGTGGGTTGTCAGGCTGCTTTGTCTGTCTGTTTGCATTCGCCGGGGTTTTCTCCCCCCGCCCCGGTCCCTGTCCCCTTTCGGTGAAGCTGGGAGGAAGGAGGCGGCGTTGCGGTGACCGTGCCCGGCGAGGGCTGGGCGCTGGGAGGACGGCAGGGTGTGCTGATCAAAGCTTGAAGCTGAGCAGTTGGCCCTTTTGGCTACAGCACACGTCTCTTAATTTCACTTGAAGGTCCCTGCGAGCACGCGCTCGCTGCCAGCACGCGACCGTCACCTCGTATTAATAACGCGGCGGGGCTCGCCGCGTCTCCTCTCTGCGGGGAATATCGCAGCTCGCGCCTCTGGTGCGGAGCATCCTCCCCTTCGCCCGGCCGCAGCCCGGCGTTTCGGCTGGGGGAGGCCAGGAGGGCGAGCTTGGGCGAAGGACGAGGTTCCCAGCTCCAGCTGGACATTTCAAGTTTCCCATTACCCAGAGAAACCACAGACCCGTCTGTAGTTTAGTTTAATTGCTGCTTTTCTGAAACACTTCAAAGAATGTTGCTAACCGCAGTATGTGGCACATATTATTAGATTTGTTTTTGGAATATAATGATAAACTGTTGCCATTATGGAGGTAGACATAATTATCTGAAATCTATTTTAATCTATTCTGCCTTTTAAATATTCTATGTTCCCTTTTAATAAGAGGTAGCATCCACCCTTTGATGTTATAGCGGAGGTGTAGAAAGCTCTCCTCTCCTTGCTGCAAATGTTAATTGAATAGCCTCCCTTTCTCTTCATTAGCTGCATTAGCTTGCATTAACACCTTTTAATATCTCTTTAAAATCTTGTTCAATTTACTTTCTTTAATCTTTTCCTTTCCCAGAGTGTTGCATCACTTTGATCCTCATCTTCTTCTTTTCTTTGATGACAACTTTGAGTTTAATTTGTATTTGAATTGAAATGGAAATTTCCTAATTCCCCAGAATTCAGCCCGCATTTTACACAGTTTTGGCATCTGCATTAGCATGTGGCGCTGCCCATGCGGGGCGGGCGAGCCGGCGGGAGGGAAGGGTGCACCCACCCCTTGCCGCCCGAAAAGGCAGCCGCTGCCCTGGCAGCCCCGCTCCTGCCCGCACACCGGCGCGTGCTTTGCCGTCAGATGCCTTGAGGATCACAGCGAGGTTAATAAAGGGCTTTCTCAACACCTTGTTCTCCAGGGCCTGGCTCCCAGACCCTGGGCGCTCTTCTCCGTGCCGAGCCGTGCCGTGCCAAGCCGTGCCGTGCCGTGCCGAGCACCGAAGCGGGTGCTCAGCACCTTGCTTCCACGAGGTGCGCTTGCAGGAGCAATCCCCCGCTGCCTCCACGCCAGCTGGGCAGCAGTGCTCGCAAGCAGCCTGCGGAGCTTGCAGAAGCCCCCTCGCTGCTCGGCAGCCCCCCCAGACCCCAGCCGGGCCCGACGAGGTCTCCTGGGCACAGGCACAAAGCCGCTCACACCCCCCGCCCTGCAGACGCAGCGAGGAGACGCCTGGTTAAGCCTCACCCAGGTTTTTGCAGGGGAGCAGGACGGGTGTCACAGTGCTCTGCCCCCCGCCGGCCCCCTCCTCGCCGCTCTCTGGACCAGCTGGGGCTGGGGGGGCTTGGGCAGGGGACTGGTGTGGGCAGGGAACTGGTGTGGGCAGCACAGCTGGGCCCCATCCGCCCATTGCAGAGCCGCAGGCTGCACCGCCAGGACCCGGCAAGGCTGCAGGGAGAGGGGCGAGTGCTGGAGCACGTCCATCAGGTGTGGGCGATTTTGTGTTTAGTGGCCTGAGATAAGGCGTGTGGGAAGGGCTGCTGGCTTCCCCCCTGCCTGCTTTTCCCGGGCAACGTTCTGGAGTGGGACCTGGGAGCACTTCAGCCGCCTCAGCCTTGCTCACGAGTGAGTAACATCTCAACTTGTCTTTTAATCCTGCGTGTGGCGTGGGGAGCAAGTGGTAGCAGCTTCTGGTTTAGCGCTCGGGGGCCTTTCTTTGCGGTTTGCCTGGGGATTCGCTGGCAGTGCCCTTCTGCTCCTGCGCTCTGGACGGAGGAGGATCCTGTTCATTGCAAACTCTTCCTGGTGCTGAGTATTGCTGCACCCTGCCCCGCTCTCCAGGGGTGGATGTGTTCGTTCTGGGGGTGTTGTGGACCTGTAATAGAAGCGTTGGTATCCTTTCTGCAACTCACCTTAGCCTCAGTCCTTCCCAAATCATTTGGCCTTCTAATTACAGACTGTCTCTAATGCTGATGAGCAGTCTTCAGCCTGGACCCAGTGCCTGGATAACGATGTAAGGGTTCCCCGCTCCTCTGCTGGTGTGTGGCACTTTGTGGGTCTCAAGGCCCGCGAGCCCCTTTCTGCTGCGGGTCGCGCTGCGAGCGGTGCAGGGAAGCTTCCGCAGAGCGCGGCAGGGACCGCGGCAGTCGGCAAAGCCAGTGAGTGTTACTGAGGGCTCGCGGCCACCAGGAACTGGCATCTTTCTCGCTCTTTATGCCGACGAGTAGCCAGAAACGGGGAGCTCCTGCAAGCCGCAGGCTCGGACCTGGAGGCTGCCCAGGGCTGGGAGGGCTCGGCGATAGCTGCCAGGAGTCGTGTGCAGGAGGTGTCCCCAGGGAGCGGCATTCCTGATACTCATCTCTGGCTTTTGCTGGTTTTCCTTCTTGTTTTTTCACATGGACAGCGGTCAGGCTGGTGAGGCTGACTATAATGAGAACTGAATGCATGTATTATGAGGCCAGGAAGGTTTATTGCTCTCTCTGCAATTAAATTAAACACCAGCCATGGATGCTCAGGGTACATATGGATGGTTAATTGAGTTCTGAGTGCCCACCGCCTCCGCCGTGCTTTCACCCTACGGATACCTGCGCAGCCCCCCGGGCCCCGGGGCTGGCTCCGTCCCGCGGAGCTCCGTCGTTGGCAGCAGACGTGCCAGCGTGGGCAGCCCTGCTCCGAGCCGCCGCTGCCCCGGGAGGTGCAGAAAGCTTTCTGATTTTTTAAAAAATTTTTTCTTAGGATTAAAGTATAATAAATCAGCTTACTCTTTAGAAAGAAATATTAATTTTTGAAAGACTTTATTCCTGATGCTTTTCATCAGAGCACTTGATATCTGTTAAAAACAAATTGGTGTGGATTTTAACAATAACATCAGAGATGAATCACTTTTTTCTGAGCGCTTTGAATAGTACTTGTTGAGTCCAAAAGAAGAGATTGTTGATTGATACATTATTCACAGGCTTGCTTTCTTGATTTCTACAAATATTTTCTTTCTTTGTGTGCATTCGCCCGGTCCTTCAGATGAATAACTTTGACATGGGGAAGCCCGTTACCATGGGCTGCTGGGTTACGTGCCTTGGGTCTTGTTTTGCAGTGGGTTGCTTAGCACGCAAAATTAATAAGGAGCAGAGACGAGTCTGCGGTCCTCCCTCCTACCTCCCCCAGCCCCAGTATCGGAAACACGGCAATAGCTTCTGGCAGCGCCGGGCGGGTGACTTGTCTCTGCGTTACCCATCCCTGCGATTGCCCTTGGCGTAAGGAGGGACCGGAGGCCGCAGCATCCGCAGGACCTTGGCGTTATCCCGATGTACGACCACCGGCTGACGCAGGAGCGGTGCGACCCGGAGCTCAGCTGGATGCTGCTGTGCCCCAGCCCACCTCGCCGGCTCGTCCCCCTCCCTCCAGCCCCCGGCCCGCCTTGCAGCCCGCTGGGGGAAGCTGCCGGTCCCCCCCAGCCCCCGCGGGGCTCGACCCCTCCGTCGCTGCCCGCCGGCAGGTCTGAGCGAGCGCTTTCACAAACCCGAAGCGATGCTTGCTTTTCAAATGAAGCTGTCCGCCTTTGCCGCGGCTCGACAGCGGGGGGGGGGACGACGATGTTGTCCCTCTTAAAGCTGACAAATGATCTCTGTCTCCAGTATGGAAATGAATTGATCTCGAATCTCCGGGGAGAAGGCGTCACGGTTGCGGAGGACTGCGCCGTACCGTGCTGCCCTTGTCAGACGACTGCGCGCTCTCACCTCCGCGGCTCTGCCTCGGAGAGATGGGAATTTATGGGATGTTTTGCATCTTTCTCCTTTTTAATCCCTGTAAAGGAAGCTCTGATTTTTGAAGCATTGCTCTTTTCCTTCTCTTCCTTTTCTGGGAAGAGGAGCTTTGCTTGGAGGCTCGCGCTTTGCGGATGCTCCTGGGGAAATGGGAGATTTGTCACTTCCAAATAGCTGCGTTTTCACCCCCTCTGTGTCATCCTCCATTTAAACTACAGGCAGCCTCTAAAAGCACCTCTCAGGCTGGCGGAGAAGAGCTGTGTAAGATGGAAGGATACAGGGAAGTGTCTTTAAGGGATCATAGCTTATCAGTGAGAATAATAAATCCCCTGGCTTGGGAGGTACCTTGATGTCAGGTTACAGAGCACAACCTTCCCCCAGGCACCTGTCCCTGAAACGGCAGAGAACGGGCGCGTAGCAGATGCGACTGTGACAGAATGAGACAAACTGTGTCTGAGAGCCAGAACTTCCAGGGGTTTCTGTCCTTTCTCAGCCAGAGACCTGCTCCTCCTCCTCGCCGAGGCTGGGGTGGGTGCTCTCCTGGGCATCTCTCTCGGATGAAACAGTGTGAGATTGTCCCGTCTCAGGCTGACGTCTTCTCACCTCTCGTGTTGTTCTGGAGCCTGGGGATGTCACCTACCTGGGGGTCTTCAAAGGGCTCTCGGCAAGCGCCAGCTATTTGGGACAGTCGATGGGGACATGCCGTCACGGCTGAACCTTGCACCTTGCGATGTCCCCTCCCCACCCGGGTCTGTGTGTGGGGCGAGGACCTGCACCCAGTGTCACCTCCAGCAGATCGGGCAGTCGCTCACCTCAGTCGCGTTGCTCCGTGGCGCGAGGGTGCAGGGTGAGGGGGCGCAGGTTGTATGTGGCCAAGGCAAAGTGCCTTTGCAGTCCCAAATTTGGAGTGAACCTGGTGTGTGCAACGCCGTTCCGGCTTGCTGTGGTCCGCTCTGTTGCTCCAGATCCCTGGGAGAGAGCAATAACCTGGAGCATGGATGGTTTTCCTCCCTGTCCTGGGAGAGACCCTGCACACCGTGCTTGATTGAAGTGGACTTGCATCTTCCTGCTTATTTTTCCTGTTTCCGAGCCCCTCAGCAAGGCTCTTGCACTGGTGAAAACCTCCAGCCGTGAAACCCCAAATACACGGCAGGCTCTGCCGGGTGGCGTGGAGGGGCCGGGGGCTGCGGGCGCTGCAGCCTGGGCAGCCCCTCCGCCTGGCTGAGCCCTTCCCGCAGCACCAGCAGCCGGGGTTGCCTTATGTCCCCTCTGGAAAAAAAAACATGCCCGATGTAGCTTGCGCAATGTCCCGTAACAAATTACTGGAGATCCAGAACCCCAAGCCGGGAGTCTCCGGTTCCAAGCACATGTTGCTGCCTGATCCTGCCTGCCGGGGCTCCGGCGCTGCGCCCTGCTCTCGTGGGAGCTTTGCATTAAGGAGGCCGTGTAATTCAAAGCAATTTCATCATGATCATTAAGTAAAGGTCTGACGACTCCATGTCGTGAGAAGCTTTCCTTGCAATGTTTACGTCGCTGTTGAGATCATATTGTATTTTTACGCTCAATGGCATTTCTTTCACGATTTCCAATTAAAAAAAAAAAGAATCTGAAAACCTGCCTTGGTCAGGTTTAGTGTCTAGGTTTGAAGAACAAAGAGCTCTGAGGTGTTGAGGACCGCGTCAAATTAAAACTTTGCTCGCTGTGGAAGCGACGATGGGGAGATGCAAACGGGATGTGCCAGGGATGCTCTCTGCCTGCACCGCCTCCGATATTTCCACGCTGCCGTCTCGCGGCGGGGCGATGAGAGCAGGCGAAGGATGCTGCTGCGCAGAGGCAACGCGTGTTCCCAGGCCTCTAACCTGTCCCTCGCGCGATGGCGAGGGCTCCCAGCAGCCGTGCTGCTCCAGGAGCTGCCGTAAGGTGCCTTTATACAGCTCATTACTGGTTTATGGCCGAAAACCAGAACAGGATCATTCTGTGCCCGTGAACCGACGGGTGGGATTTTCAGCAAGGACCTCGCCGTGCTGGGAAGCCTTTGGGGGAGGTTGGCTTGGGGACCTCTTGAAAAAAGACTGCAACAGAGCAGCTCCTCGGTGATTTTTAAGACTATAAAGAAAGGAGATTTGAACAGTGCCGTGAGATTGTGCCCACACGAAGGGAAAATAAACCCAGTTTTCCATGTGCTTTGGTCCAAGAAGCAGTGAGCATCCAGCACAAACTCTGCTTTACTGGAGAGGGATGTCTTCTACGAGGGTGGTTTTACTTCAGAGGCGTATGCACAAGAATGATGAATATTTCCCATTATTAAATCCAGTTTTATTTGCTCATAACTTTGCAGTTAGCTTGGGGCGAAAACTTTCTGTGGGCAATGTCTGCTTTAGGTTGAAACTTTGTATTTGGGAAGTTTTGGCGAAAACAATTCAACCACATCTGAGAGCAATGAGAGGGAAACAGTCTGCTTTGACATGTTTAAAAAGCAAAATAGAAGCACGCAACAGCACTGCTGACATGCTCGTTGGCATGGACGGTGCAGAAAGGCGGGCGCCCGGCTCTGAGCCCGTGTGAGCTCTGGGCTCGGTGGGTGGGGGGAGCCCGGCCCGCCGGACCCGGTCCCCTGGCAGCGGGGACGTGCCCGTTTGCTGCGCTCGGTGACTGCCTGGACCCCGGTGCAAAACGGAGGAGCTGAGCCGGCAGCATCGACCCTCTGTGCTCCCTGCCCGGCTGCGTGGAAGGGAGGAGGAGAGCAAAGCAAGCGGAAAGCAGCGGGCTGCAGGAGAGCAGGAGGTGGGATGCCAGGAGCAGCACTCAGGGAGTCAAGCTCCTCCTCTGCCCTTACCACAGGGCTCCTAGAGGAAAGTGTAATATTGCTCGGGCATGTAGCAAGGAGAGAAAGTTGCTCCCAGATCTGGGTTTCCATCAGAGAGAAGCAAGCGCCGCAAATAACCAAGCCCTTTGATTGTTTGGGGTTAATCCCAGCCTGATGCGCTCCGTCTCCTGCGGGGTGTGGGTCAGCTGCTGGATGCCTGCGGGAAGCCTCGCCGCGGGTTGACGCAGCCAGACGGGGCTGGCAGGCGGAGGCGGGGGGTAATGAGCCTCCTGGCACGCTCACGTCCCGCACCCCTG
The DNA here is from genome assembly GCA_013400755.1 of Pelecanoides urinatrix. Taxonomy (NCBI): domain Eukaryota; kingdom Metazoa; phylum Chordata; class Aves; order Procellariiformes; family Procellariidae; genus Pelecanoides; species Pelecanoides urinatrix. The sequence goes on along the minus strand of VZTQ01000364.1, from coordinate 101,842 downwards.
CACCCCCGAGCCGCCAGTTCAGGCGTGCACTGGGGTGGCTGTGTGGGTGAGGCTGATGTTCAAAGCACCAGCCCCGTTTCCTCGGCTCCTTGGGTGAGCGCCTCGTAGCCCCAGATCCCCTCTGCCTTTTGTTCTCCCTTTTCAGTTTGCGTTATGCGAGTGCTGAAACAAAAGGAACTGCGCTGACCTGTGCACGCGCCGTGCCCGCGGCAAGGAGGCACGAGTCTGATGGGGAGCAGCTGGGGGAACTGGGGGTGTTCAGCCTGGAGAAGAGGAGGCTGAGGGGAGACCTCATCGCGCTCTGCAACTGCCTGAAGGGAGGTTGGAGCGAGGGGGGGTCGGTCTCTTCTCCCAAGTAACAGCGATGGGACGAGAGGAAACAGCCTCAAGTTGTGCCATGGGAGGTTTAGGTTGGACATTAGGAAAAAATTCTTTCCTGAAAGAGTGGTCAGGCCTTGGCACAGGCTGCCCAGGGCAGTGGTGGAGTCCCCATCCCTGGAGGGATTTAAAAGACGTGTAGATGAGGCGCTTGGGGACATGGTTTAGTGGCCATGGGGGGGTGGGTTGATGTTGGACTGGATGACCTTAGAGGTCTTTTCCAACCTCAGTGATTCTGTGATTCTAAGGACTGAAGCGAAGCCCTTCGTGAGGTTGCAGGGGCTGTGTCTCCTCGCACGTCCCACGGGATGCTCCAGCCTCGCCTGCTCAGTGCCGCTCTCCGCTCGGGGCGGCGGGTCGGGGGCGAAGGTGCCTCTGTACATCTGTGTACACGGGGGTGCCCGGCTGCGGGGGCCCTGCCCCGCCACCCCCGTGCCGGGGACAGCAGGGTTAGGGTGGCTTGTGCCATTGGAGGCTCCGCCAGCCTGCAGGAGGGCAAAGACCTGCTGTTGCTCGCAGTGGGGTGGTTTGGTGCTGGCCCACTTGTTTTGTCCCACTTTGCAGTGGTGGAAAAGTGGGCTTTTTAGGCTGCAAGGCCGGCTCCTGCAGCTGAGGCGTACCTCTCCTCCGGGGTACCGCGCTCCATCGCCCTCCAAGGAGCCACCACCTGCAAAACAAAGCCACCTTGGGCCTGTAGCATCTGTAATACAAGGGCCAAGAGCCATTTGAGCTAAAATGTGCCTGGGAAAGAGCAGAGCATCCCCAAGGACCGTGTGGTTTCGGAATCGGCGAGGTTGCCCGCGGGCTGGTGTGCAGCAGGGCGGGCCATGCTCTCCCAGCATCGCGGCTCCTTGCGCTGGGCAGGTCAATGGGGGTTGGTGGCTTAACTTCACTCTTTGGCTTGAGGGGGTTTGGGGACTTTGCCACAGCCTCTTGTGAGCTGGGAGCATCTCGGGACCAGCTTCGCTGTTCTGCTGCATTGGCCATAGCCCCAGGTCCTGTCCCTGGGCATGAAACGCTGGTGGTGCTGCTGGCCGAGGGAGCCGGGTACTGCAGCAGCAGCAGTTCTCAGCTGCAAATACCTGATGGAGAGTTGAGGGTGGAGGTGCTCGGGCTGCATCTAAACAGGAGCACATCACTGATACTGAACTTATTTCATTTGTCCCAGTTTCTTTTCCTCCCTCTGCTGCAGGGTCCTGCGGCAGGAGAAAAGCACTTTCCCATTAAAAGTTGGGCTGGGTTCTCCCGGGCTGTCTCTCTACAAATGCGGCACTTGCATTCATCTGAAAGGCTCATTGAACAAGGATCCATTTCTTTCCAGATATTTAAATGGAAATCCGGTAGGGTTATTAAGCAGAGAGCAGTGAATTTATTCTGCTCATTTATTATTGATAGGTAACATGACACTATTTTAATAATGTTCTCTGATCCTGCTGCAGCACAGCGGTGTGGGGATGGGAGCAAGCTCGGGGGGAAACCAAATCTCTTTCCCGTGTTGGTACAACCTGCCGGTTCGTCTGAGAGCCCGGCTGGTCCTTGGTGAGGCTCCTTCCCGCTGCCCGGGTTGGTCTGGGTCACGGAGCGGGCAGGGGGGCTGCCGGCAGAGAGGGGGCTGCCTCCATGCTGGACATGGGACGTGGCTCCGGAGCTCTTGCCCGCGAAGTGCTGCAGCCTCCTGGGCCGAATCCTGACCCCGCACCCTGCGGGGAGCTGCAGTGCTGTGGCAGCCCTCGCGGAGGGGCTGGGAAGCTGCGGGCACCGTGCGTCGGCCCCCGCGGCACGGCGGGTCCTTCCTCCTGCCAGCTAGTCGCCCGCAGACGGGCTTTGCCCGGCGGCAGCCGTGGTTTGTCCAGGAACAGGCAGATAATCCCGCCGTCGGGTCGGGGCCGCTGGTCTCGCATGGGTGAGGGGTTGTGTATGGCCCCCCCAGGGGCACAGGAAGGAGAAGTCGCCCGGGGTGTTCAGACACAAAGCCCGAGCAGCTGCGGGGGACCCCCCAGCCCTGCCCAGGCTGCACTAATCAACTTGTTAAGCCTCGCTAAAGTAATCAAGCCCTCTACCTCCGAAACGGACCCCTGCTCCTTGCGGAGCTTGGCCGGGCAGCCACGCGTGCAGGCGCTGCCTGCGAAGCCCTGCGAGCCCCGAGCCCTGGCTCCAGCTCTTCCTGCAGGCAGCAGGGGTGGGGAGAAGGCTTTGGCAAGACACCAGCGAGGCCTCATGTGTCCCACGGATCTGCCTCTCCTCCCTCTTGGTGGCTGGTTTGCCGTCATCCCCGTGAATGAGCCACGGCCCTTGAAAAGCCTCCGCCGCTCAGCCCTTCTCACCAGGCTTCCCGGCGAAGCGGGACCCCGCGGCTCTCGAAGGATGCGAGCGCCTGTTCTCTGTTTGATGCTGTTCTCGGGAAGCTGCTGCCGGGGTGCCGTGGGGTGCCGCGGGCACGGGGGTGCACAGGCACCCGCAGCCCTTCGCCTGCCCCCTCCCCTGCCGAAGCCCCTGGCTCGCTGCGCACGGAGCTGCTCCCCGTCCCGCTGCCAGCCTGGTGCGTCCTTCGGGGGCAAACTCCTTTCGAGATGAGCAGATACCTCCAGGACTTCTCCAAGCTATTTATTCTGACGCCGAGCCCCAGCGCCGCCGTGCAGCTCTGCGTGGAGTTTGCTCTGGGTTGTGATGTGCAGGGGTCTGGAAATGAAAGGGAATACTTTGCCTTTGAAAAGGAGAAGGATTGTGTCTGCTGTGTTAAATTCAGAGACCTGGATGTGGGAAAAAAAATGTGTGTGTGTGTGATGAAAAGCTTCCTGCGAGTTCATCCCGTGTAATTGGGATGAGACCTCTTGCGTTGTGCAAAATCACGGTGTTGGTCGCAGAGGGGATGCGCGAGCGGAGGGACACGCAGAGACGCAGCCCGTAACGTTGTTTGAACACTGCCTGCAAATCCCAGAATGGGCCATTAGAAATTAAAGAGATGCCGTTAATCTGAGTTGGAAATAAAACAGGACACACATGAGCTCAGCTGGTTGGTCTGGACTGCTGCTGGTGTCAGCTTCAATTGGAATAAACAAGTGTTGCTCTACCGAGCTACTGGGAGGCAGAGCATTGCTGGGAGCGGGAGGCTGCTCCGCTCCCAGATGAGAACCACTTGCCCAATTTCTGCTCATTTTTAAACACAGGCAGTTGTGAAACCGAGAGGGTACTCAGGGGTGCTCATTACCACTTCTTCTTTGCAAGAGTTTTCCTCCAGCGCCCATAAAAACACTTCTCGCTCTCGCAAGGGATTCCACATCAAATATTCAAGGCAGATTACAGCGAGAACCGCAGAGGAGAAGGGGGCAGAAAAAAAAGTCTAAACTGTTCAGTTGCTTTAATAAAGGAGCCAAAAAGGTTAACACAGAGAAAGGGAGGTGGAAGGGAGCGGAGAGGCTCCTCGGTTCCTCCTCGGGGCAGCGCTGCTGTTGATGAATGCCAGCCCAGCCCCGGTTTTGAAGCGGGTGCTGCTCCTGCCGAGCCAACTCGGGGCACAGGTTATTACCTGCAGCCAAGAGCAAAACCCTTAGCGGGGATAATGTGCACGTGGCTGTTCCCAGAAACTCCACGCAGTGCTGCTTTAATAAAAAAAAAAAAGGGTGGTGAGTATTCCTGCCCTGGAGGTGTTGGTGGCCTGTTGGAAATGGGTTTGTTTGCTGTTGGTCTTCGCAGAGAGATCTGGGCTGTTGCTGCTGCTGCCGGGAGGTTTTGGGTGGAAAGGCTGGGTGTGAGCTCCGGCCGGGCTGTCAGCATCCAGCTGGGCTGGGGGGGTCCTGCACCCCTGAACTGCAGCGGGGCAGGAGCCGACCCCTGGGACCACCAGCCCTGATTTAAGGCGAGCACCCTGGCCCCTGCTAGCGGGGCTGCTCCTGCTGTTCGCATCTCGCTGTGCAGCTCGGCCCTGGCTCGGGAGCCCGGGCAGTGCCGCCGCAGCCCGGCTTTGGGGGTGCTGGGGCGCGGGGAGCTGGCCCCTGCTCAGCGCTGGGTCCTGCCCAGCCTCGTGAGAGCTGGTCGGGCGCCTCTGGCACTCGCAAGCACTCGTTAGGGAAACGGCCCTGATGAGGAATTAACACGGCTGAGCCAAGTCCTTCCTTTGCCTTTGCCCGCATGGGCAGGGGACTGGCCCCGACCGGGTGAACAGCTTCAGACCCGCCAATTTTGACCGTAACACCGGCAGGCGCTGGGACTTCCCCAGCCATTTGTTCCTGCTGCGATTCTCTAAATCCTCTCTCCCCACCAGGAACCTGCGATCGCTGAGCCTGGTTTTGTCCCGGGAGATGGGGCAGGCGCTGAGCGGGGCATGGGGAAGGTGCTGAGCGGGGCCTGGGGCAGGCGGTGAGCAGGGGCGGGGGGAGGGGGTGGGGGGGAGGGGGCGGGCGGTGAGCGGGGCATGGGGAAGGTGCTGAGCGGGGCCTGGGGCAGGCGGTGAGCAGGGGCGGGGGGAGGGGGTGGGGGGGAGGGGGCGGGCGGTGAGCGGGGCATGGGGAAGGTGCTGAGCGTGCTCGGCAGCTCTGGTTTCACAGCGGGCGGAGGGGAGCGGCGGTGTCTCTGGTGGCAGGGATGTGGCTTTTCTCCTGCTGATGTAGTGCCACAGCAAAACATTGAGAACCTGTCAAAGCTCCTGAGAGTACAATTTTGCTTCGCAGATAACATCTCCCCCCAGAAACACGCTTTGCTGTTTCTCTCGCATGTTTTTCTACCGTGTAATTGTTTTTTCTCCTCCTAATTGCGCTGCAGAGCACAGCCCCGGCTCGCAGGGAGGAGATGCTGCGTCGTGTGAACCCGGTGTCGGGGGGCTGCGCCGTCCCGGCTGCGGGCAGGGAGCGGGCGCGTGCCCGGGGGTGCGCGGGGGCACTTGGCTCCGTGTCACTGAGCGGCACCCGGGGGTTATTTTCCCTTCTCGCGCAGGCTGGCAGGAGGATGCGCGGTGCACGTGTGGTCTCTGAGCCTTTCCCACGACTGCCGTGTGTTCGTTAGGGGATGCTTTGCTGTGCCGGTGCTTGGACCCGGGGTGTCTGTGGTGCCCAAAGCCACCCAGACCCTCCCCAGGGCTGCCCTGCTCCATCTGGCTGCAGGGAGATCTCCCGGGAGCGAGAGCTCGGGGCAAAACCACCAAAAACCCGCCTGCGGCGGAGAGCTGTTTGCAGCAGGCGTGGGTTGGACGTGGTGATGAAGTGGTTGCGTTCCCCCACGAACAGCCCCGGGGGGGTCATTTTGCAGTGCCCCGGCAGCCTTCTGCACCGCTCGTGCCTCGCAGCAGCACCCGCGGGTGGCAAGGGGTGGCCCAGGCTGGCTGTGCCGTGCCGTGGCCGTTTGCCATCGCACGAGCGTTTCATGGAGGGAGTGAGTGGGGACCCCCAGTGCCCTTCCCAGGGCGCTCAGCACCTCCCAGGGTGTCCTGGCTGGCCTGAGGTTGCAGCCTCTAATTGCTCGGGATTTTCTTTCCCTCTTCCCGTGCTTGACTGCTGGCCCTCCCCACACTAGCAGCACCTGTAGCGCTCTGCAACGGAGCTCGTGAGTCACAAGCCACCCACGTCGAGTGTTTATTAACCCACAGGGGAAAAGCACCGGGCTTTCAAAACGCTGCATACCAGGAGACTTACCCGGTCCCGGCCTCCTCCCCACCCAGCCCCACACCGACGGGTGAAGGGTCCAACTCTGCCCCGTGAGGGTGGCAGCACCTCCCTGCCGGCGGGGGCTGCGGGGTCTGGGGGGGCGCGGGCTGGCCCTGCTCCTGGTGCAGGTGAGATCCCCGAGCCGCTGCCAGGGCCGGGCCACGGCCGATGCTCCGCGGAGACGTTGCTCCACGGTGCTGCCTGGCGATGGACCGGGGAGCCCTGTCTGCAAAACGGGGATGACGGGGGGCAAGTGACCCGGGAAGGGGGGACGGCACCCGGCACTGCTTTCCCCTCCCAGCTTGCTTGCGGCAGCGCAACGGTCCCGTCCCTGCAGCCCGGTGCTGGACGGCTCAGCCCCCCTCGCAGCCGGCCCCAGACAGGTCTCGGGGTCCCAGCCCGGGGGAGCGTCGGGGTCGGCTCCCAGGGGTTACTGCAGCCTGTCCCACCGGGCAGGGAGCACCTCGGCAACGGGGCGACGCGGCAGGCAGGTGGTGGCACACGGGGTCCTGCGAAGCAGCATGGGTTGCTGTGGTTTCGTGCTCATAAGCAAATGGATTTGTGGCTTCAGTCGATTGACTCATAGCTGAAGTGTTACTTGGCAAGTGGAGGAGAGCTCCCGCCCCCAGCGCCGCTCCCCGTGCATCCTTGGCAAATAACACATCACGAGTGACAGTTTAAGGCAGGATGTGGCCGTGGTTTCTTTTCTGTTTTCTTTTGGGGGGTCTTTTTTTTTTTCCCCCTTCAAGCTGAGATCCTCTCTAAAGAAAAAAATTCTCTGTCGTCGGGCAGCTGGCAGCGGCCCCAGCGGGGCAGCGATGCTCTCGCTGCCCCCGCTCCCTGGCTGCGGGTGGGCTGCAAGGGGTCCGTGTCGAAGCTGCTCCTGCGGGAGCAGCAGGTCCCACTTCTCCCCTCTGCTGCCAGCCCCGCACAACGAGCTCGGTGGGACGGGGACGTGGGGATGGGGACGGGATGCTCCGCTCCCTCAGGACCGCGGCGTGGGAGGCGATCCGGTCTGCGGCTGCTCAAGGGCTCGCCGGTGTAAAGCTGGTTTCTGTTGACTAATTTGAGAAACTCATCTGGGTGCTGAAGCAGCCTCGTGTCCCGCTGGGTCCTCGGTCCTGCCTCTCGTGGGTGACATGGATAAATCCTGCCCTGCGCGTCCCGGGCAGCGCTGGCTCCCGGGCAGGAGCCACCGGCGATGCTGCTCTGGGACGGCTGGTGGCTGCAGGCTCTTGCGGTGCCGGGGCGATGTGGGGCTGAAGGGGAAAGGCGGTTGTCTAACAGGGCGACATGTTCTCATTTCACTCCCATCCTTCTGCGCAGGCTTTTGCTGCACCGTTGCATCAGCCCAGGAGTGCCGGGCCCGTGTCTGCCTCCCCCGGCACCTGTGAAACGCAGAGGAGGGTTTTACCAGCACCGCGGTGCTGCGTCCCTCCTCCTGGCTGCCGTGACTTTTGCCTCGGCTCCGAGGACGTGCTCACACCCTCAGCCTGGTGCCGTTTCTACAGCAGCGAGCTGGACAGACCCGCGGAGTTCCTGCCCCTGCGCTCTGTTTCCTCCGAGCGCCCTTCAAGTTCTTCCCCTTTTTTCCTTTCTCTAAATTTTCCAATCCCAGCTTTTGCAACGCGCCCGCGGTGGAGGGGTTGGGATTTGTGCTCTGCGGCTGCCAGGGGGGAAGGTTCTGCAGACGGGGGGGAAGGGGAAGGGGAAGAAGAGAGGAGGCGAGGGCAGCAGCGGGGCAGCAGTTTGCTAAAGTGCCAGCTGACAGGTACAGCACGGCGCTGCGCTTCCACAGTTCTTGTGAAACACTAATTTTGAGCACGAGCGTCCAGCTGTCTGCGTCTGAGGCAGCCACGACTCGCGGCTCCTCTGCCGGTGCTGGGCCATCCCTCGCACTCGCCCACGCCTCCTGCACCCAAAATCCTGTTTGTGCCAGCCGAGGGTTTGTTTCTGCAGGGAAAGGCGAGGAGCGCGAGCGTGGTGGTGCTGGGTTCGTGTCAGCAGCTCTGGCCTGGGAGCTTGTTGCTGAAACCGCTCCGCAGCGTGCCGGCGCGGTGCAGGCGGTGGGTGCTGGTCCCCGTGCTGGAGGTCAGCATCCCCGGTACCAGGAGATGGAGGGGAAGGGGGGTGGCAGGGCTGCCGTCAGGCGCCTGCGGTGGCTCAGCTGTCCCCGAGCGCGCCCGGGCAGATCCCCCAAGAACGATGCCTCCTGGATGGGGGGCTGCTAACGGAGCAGGGGTGGGTTCTGCGCTTACCCTGGTGCTGGACCGGGGCCGAGGTGACCAAACTCCCGGTGACCCGAGTCCTGTGGCTTTGGGTTGGGACTTCGTGCCTGCCCGCGGTGCCCGGTGGAGTCGCGACCTGGCACCTCCCTGCGCCGCCTCCTCCCTCGCACCCTGCCCCGTGCACCCGCCCGCGCCTTGCAGAAACCCCCTTCGCCTGAGCAAAACCCCCTTCGCTGGCAGCGAAGGAGGGGGTCGGGGACGCACGGCTCCTCGCCGCCAGCCCTGCTCCTGCCCTTTAATCGCACGCCGGGACCGGCTGCCAGTAACCTGGAAGGAAGTGGTTTGTGGAATGGTGGCAGCGATGAGCTGGTTCAGAAATGTGGCTATGGCTTGAGGTTTCTGCTCTGGAAAGCTGACTAATTTCCAGCAGAAGCAAGGCCACAAGAGAAAAAAAAAAAACATCCCAAGAAACGCCTGTGCCACTAACCTTTTGAGAGAGACCTTTGGGAGAGGCCGAGGGGCTTGGTGGCGTGGGATGCCGGCGCTGCCAGCACCGCGTCGCTCCACGCAGCCGCCCCAGCGCTGGCTGGCACCGAGAGGCCTCCCCGGGGTGCCCGCGCTGGGGGTGCGAGTCTTCAGTCCTCCTTCTTTGTCTTCTCTCGGAGCAAAGCCGGGTGCTGGAGCGCTCCCTCCCCAGCCAGCACGTGCCCGCGGCCCCGCTCCTGTCCCTCAGCCGCTGTCACGGGGCTGGGGAAAACATGGAGACCCTGGGCATCGCTCCCGTCCCGGAGAGCTGAGCCTGGGGCACCCAAAACCTCCCTCCCCCGGGTCTGTGACGCAGCGTGCAAAGTCTGGTTTTACTTTTCAGGGCTGATTTCCTGAAATGCTTTATTTTACAGCCTGCCAACGTTATCTTGTAGCACACAAAATCCCCCTTGTTAGAATTTTGGGTTTTGTTTTGCTTTTTCTTTTTCTTTTTAATAGAAGATCCTGATATAACAGTACCAGGAAAACATGAGAGAGTTAATGAGGGTTTTCTTCTGCATTCCCGCAGTGGCTGCTGTGCCTTCAGCCCTGGCTCTCCGTCTCGAGCTGGACATTGTGGTTTCTTGACGCTTGCAGATTAAGTGGCCGCGTCGTGGCTCTCCCGATTCTCGAGCTGGAAGCTGGAGACCCGTCTGCTGGGGGCTCTGGGGAGGTGCCGAGCACCTCGGGAGGGGAGAACGGGCTGGTTCCCGCGGCTGCCGCGTTGGGTCTGTTCCAGCAGCGCAGACACCTGCAAATGATCTTTGCCATGAAGAGAGCGTTTAAAAAAAGGACGATGCTCGCTGAGATGATGTCTTTCCTGGAGCTTGTGCAGAGAAGGGGAGTGTAGAAGGGAGCTCTAAAAGGCCCCCGGTGATATCTTCCCAAGGCTCAAAACGCGGGCACTAACAGCAGATGTGGCCCCGCGGATTTCTTTCCTGGTGCAATTTAGTTTCTTGGGTGGCAGGATGCAATTTGTGTTTGAGTTTGGCTTTCTAGTGAAACTCTTGGCTTGTCACTCTCAAGGCACAACACGCTCCTTAAATAGCAGGCTACATTTCTCCACCTAGCCTAAAAACATAAAATACTCCTCTGCCAAATGAAAGGACATATTCCAGTATTCTTTGTTGTTGCAACAAATTGGGTGGATACTGTCAGACTTCTGTATTCTGGGAATACTTCCAGAGCCTCTCTTTGTGTGCAAGTCGGTTACCATGTAATTGTCAACCGAAATTGCAGTGTTGGATAACTCGGCGTCGGCTGTAAGATAATCTGCCTCTCCTGCGACGCAGCCCCGGCAGCGGCAGGGCTGCCAGCGGAGAGAGGGCTCTGCAGAGCCCGGGCTCTGCCCGAGGGGTCCTGCCCTGCCGCGGGGCATCGGCGGTGGCACCTCCGCTAAAGGCATCGCTGCCCCCGCGGGAAGGACGCATCCTGCTCCCGCGGCCGGGGCCGGGGGACGGGTGGTCCCTGCCTGCCGGCTGCCTCCCGGCCCCTGCTGCTGCTGTCTGCGGAGATAAAAAGGCTTCTTTCGATGCGATGGGAATCGCGTTCGCCCTCTTCCTTCCCCTTTCAAATTGGCAGCTCGTTCTGTTGTGTTTGTTTTAGCCTGAATCCCAATGACAATTAGTGCTAGAAGGCTAGATTAAGCTGTTTTTACTTGTTTTCTTTTTCACTTTGATTTCCACCTCCTCCAAATTCTTAATCCTACTGAATATTTCATCTCTTGTAACTCCATCAATTGAAAGTCTCCCAGCGGGACGTACAGGACCAGCACTATTAGAGCTGCTTTGCTTTAGCTAATGCTTCTCAACGCTGGGCTGAGTTTGTTGCGCAATTTATTTCAGACGAGAAAACCACAGCATCCGCTTCAGCGAGAACCACGCGAGCGACTTGGGAACAGGGCTGTGCAATAAATGAGAACTTGGTGGTTGATGAGAAAGCAGAGCACCCCTCGTTCCCACCTCGCGCCTGCTCCAACTGCAGGCCCCTTTTGCAGCTGGGAAACCCCTCGCGTGGCCAGGAATAGGAGATCCCACCACAACCGCTGGAAACCTTCTGCTCGGAGGTGGTCGGTGTGGGGGTCACCTGGCTCCCCTCGGCCCCGCGGGGGGTCAGCCAGCCCGGGGAGGGGTTGCACCGTGTGGAAGGGGTTGGCTGGGGTGCAGAGAGGCGAGGGTGGAAGGTCCTGGCCATCTGTTTGTGATTCCTCAGCAGAAATTGCACTTTTGCCTTTTTTTCCTGTGACAACGCTTCCTGGGATGCTTTTGGACTTATTGTTGGGTTTTTGCCCTAAACTTACACTGTTGACAAAAAAGCTTCCAGATAGGGAACTTCTTTCTTCCCCTCTCAAAAAGGCATTTTCCGGCTGGAAGAGCTCTGGGCCGGCTCTGCCCATCAGGGCGGACACGTTCCCGCTGCTCCTGCTTTCTCCTGGAAGGGAAAGCTGGGGAGAGGGAGCGGGCTCTGGGGACTCGGCGCCATGCCGGGGGCTTTGCAGCTCTCTGCGTCCGCCTGCCCTCCGATTATATCTAAATGCGCAGGGTGGCTGCTGTTTGTAACGATGCCTTTTACCATCCAAATCGCCGCTTGCTCCACAACATCCCTAACGGTTTGCAGGGACGTTTCCCTAGGAGGAGTCTGGCTGCTTCTGACATAAAGCAGGGATGCAGCAGGCTCTGCCAGCAGGTCCTTTGAAGCTTGCAGAGCTTCGGTGCTCTTCACCTGGTCTACGTGTTCCTTATCAGGAGCCCCAAAGTGTCTGCAGCCTGCGTGGGAAGAGCTCTTTCCGAAGCGCCAGCAACCGGCTCCAAGTGCCCGTGCCAAGGGAGCTGCGGTGGCATATGTTCGCTCTCAGAGCAAGGTTACAGCCTCGACTCATTAGAAGTTGCTTTTCTCATTTTGGGGCATATGCAGAAGGCCGGGTGCCAAGCTGGCAACGCGCGCGGTGGAGCAGAGAGGGCTCGGGAAGGCTCCGGAGGAAGTTTGCACTTGCACTTCTGTCCTCAGTTATTTTGTTTTGCAAGCAGCAGAAGCCCAGCCTGCGGCTGCTGTTAGCAGGGCTGGGAGCCCCGCTGGCGCCGGGGGGCTTTCCTCTGGGGTCCAGCACCGGCCGAGGCCGAGCCCCTCCCCGAGAGCGCTCCCGGGTTATCCCTGCGGACAAGGGGCACGGTGTTCGCTCAGGAGCCGAGTCCCGGCAGGGCTGGGATGGGGCAGAGAAAAAAGCCGGCAGACCCCTGGGACCGGGGTGCAGGGCTGCGACGTGGCCCGTGCTACGGGCAGCCCCGACGGCTGATGAGCTGCATGAGACCCGGGTGATTCAGCCCGTCCCTAAATAACGGGCTGGTGGTTTTGCAGGATCTGTAGCCCATACTAATGGCTCATTGCTGAAGCATAAGTGGTTGTGTTATACTTTGGATTTATTGGAGGCCGAGGGATTAATTTCCTGAAATATATGGTCATGATGTTGAGGTTAAATTAAGATCTCATTCAAAAGGATTCTTTTTATTATATTTAATTTGTAACCCCTTTTCTATAGCCATTTTACAGCTATTCCTCCCCCTCCCTTAAATGTTCAGTGTCATGTTTCCAGGAAGAAGCTTATTTCATGCAGACTAATAGCGTTTTTCAGTATAACCTTTTACGTTTCCTCACTGTTTGAGTTACCCTAGTCTCGGTTGTTTATATACAACAAGGTCTTAAATCCTCTCTTAGAAAATAAAGACGTTGATGCAAAAGCAACAAGAGCTTCTGGCAGAGCTAAAATCCACCCGTTCTCTCCCCCTTCCCCACACGCCACCCCCCTCAATCTGCTGTAACTAAAAGCCCTTTTACTTCAGCGCTTGAGCACTTTGATAAAATGCATGTTGAGTAAATCTTACATGACATTTTTACTCTGGGTGATATGTGTATAAAGTTGAGCTGGCTCAGTGCTAGCCTTGCTTCGCCCTCCTTGATGACGCTGTTATTAAACTGATAAATTAACTGTGGAAATCGGTGCCGCGAGGTGCTGGAGGCAGAGCCGGGACGGGGCTGCGGCGAAGGACGATGGTCTGGATGCAGCCGCTGGCTCCGGAGCAGCTGGGGCTGGGCAGGGAGCAAGGGAGCGTCGTCCAGCGCTCCCTCCGCTGCTTGTGCTCCCCTTGCTGCTGGCGGCCGAGGGAGAAACGAACCCCTGCCCTGAATCGCCGCTGCTCTTGCTGTTTTCAGCTCCGTGGTGCTGTGCGTGGCCCCGTGGCACCTGCAACGCCGGGTTCGGGGCTGCCCTGCAAGGCTCCCAACTCGCAGCAGTCCAACCTGAAGGAGAACGTGTACCTAGCGATAGGAAACGGCCTCAAGTTGCACCAAGGGAGGTTTAGGTTGGACATTAGGAAAGATTTCTGTACTGACAGAGTGGTCAGGCCTTGGCCCAGGCTGCCCAGGGCAGTGGTGGAGTCCCCGTCCCTGGAGGGATTTCAAAGACGTGTAGATGAGGCGCTTGGGGACATGGTTTAGTGGGCATGGGGGGGCTGGGTTGACGGTTGGACTCGATGATCTTAGAGGTCTTTTCCCACCTTAGTGATTCTGTGATTCTATGTCCCAAAGTACTTGGAGATGTGCTGCCTGCAGGAGCTCGTTTTTAGGGCAGAGCGATGAGCTCATTGCTGCTGCTCTCCCGAGTGCCAGGGAGGTACGGGGAAGGGGTTGGCTCGCTCCGAGGGGCTCGTCTTGCGAAGAGTGGCCTCGGTCCGGGGGGTCTGGGCAAGGCAGAAGGGCAAGCATTGAATTTGCCCAAGAGTCCAGACAGGATAGCTCCAGAAAACAAACCCCCAGATCTACGTTCGCATTCTGGAGAGCAAAACCCCAGCCCTTTTCGGAGTGTTTGAGATGGCGTACGAACGAGCGTACAAATGATGTACAAAATGCACAGGCCTCGTGTGGTGAGAAGGAAGGGCGTCCGCGAGCCGGGAGGTGCGGTGTTGGTGGGGCTTGTTGCTGCATGTGGCTCTTTGCGCGTCGCTCCTTTGCTGGTTGAGAGCAGCAGGGCGTGAGATGCTCTCCCGTTCCTCCCGAGCACCCGGCCGGGGCTCCGGCTGAACACCCCGAGCTGCCGCTGTGCTCGCTGGGGTCTGCCAGAGCCGTACCTGGGTGCCCCTGCATGCAACGCACGGCCAAGGGGGGATGAAGCAGCAGTTTGGGAGGAAAAAGGAGGATCTGGCTGACGGGGGCCACGGTGGAGGAGAGAACCCCCAGGCAGGCTGGGGCAGCAGGCTGAGCTCTGGCCAGGGTGGGCTGGGCGAGCGTGACCACCGCAGAGCAGACATGCCAGAGGCAGCTTGTGCAGGGCGGGGGCGGCAGGGACCCCCCGCAGCCCGGCAGAGCATCCTCCTGCTGCTCCCGCTGCCCCCGGGGCTCTCCAGTTTGCCCAGCAGTGCCCCTCGCCCCCAGTTGGGAGGCCGTGCCGTGCCCCGGCGCGGGGCCGGCATCCCCACCCATGGGAACCCCCTGCCTGCGGGCTCCTGCGGCACCAGCACCACCACTGGTCCCATTCGGCGTGAAATTCCCAGCCCAGGCTCCCCGAGCAGCCTGCCCAGTGCTGAGCTGCCGAGCTCCCGGCAGCTCCCCGCCCCGAGCTGTCAGCTCTGTCTTCTGCCGGGATTTTCTCTTTTTTTTTTCTATTTTTTTCTTTCCCCCCTCCAGAAGTGCTGATGGACAAGTTGAGTAACCGTATCTGCTTGTTACAGGACATCTTGAGGCTGATTGTGGAGGTCAGGACTCATGGAAAGACCGCAGCGGGTTGCTGACTGGCATCCGCGGTCCAGATAAGATAAAAACAACTGATGACAGCAGGGAAGTGAAACAGTCATCTCAGCACTTGGATTAGTGCCCGGCAAAGAGGAAGGGGAAAAAAAACTGAGGAGGGCCGGTGGGGAGGAGAAGGGGGTGGAATATGTATTAGAATAGAAACTCTGGAAAAAGCTATCAGGAGGCAGCAGATTTGGGTGTTAAATATTTATGAATTAGCGGCACTCGTCGCATTCTCTCTGAGCCGCGAGTTTCCAGGACGGGCTGGTGTGGCTGCAAACCCGCCGCCGCCGTGCCGCGGCAAACAGTGTCGTGGTGGGAAGAGCAAAGGCGGTGGGAGCGGGAGGCAAGGTGACCGGCTCCGGCGGGTCTGGCGGTGCCCAGACTCGCGGCGGTGCAGGATAAATCCAGATGAAGAGGAGAAAGGATAAATGAGGTGCCATAAAAGTGACTATTATTATTCAGAAAATTCTGCTGAAGAGCATTGGAGTAATTAAATCATAATTGCTTATTACTCAGCTGAAGTGACATTGTAAGTGGCTGAAGGTCTGTGACGAGGAGAGGAAGGGGGGGTCTCGGCTTTTCTGCCGCGCTCCGCGTTCGCCTCCATCCCGCTGCGGATGTGTGCATCCCCGCGGCAGCCGAGCAGAAATCCCAGCCCCCGGTGAAGGTCGGAAGTCCCCCCTCAGCCCATAAAGCTGATTTTCAGCGTGGCACCGGGACAGAGCACCCCGTGGGTGCTGCGGCCGCGGGGCAGGGAGCCGGGAGCAGCTTCGGCGGCCGTCGCACAGCCCGGGTTGGCCGTTGGTTCTGGAGGTGGGCGCCCGCGGGCTGGGCTGACCCCCAAACCCTGAGAGCTCTAAAGGAGCCGTTCCCCACCGCGAAACAAAGAGCCTGCAAATCCTGTAAGTGCTTAATTACACAGCGATGTTTGTGGAGCGTTTTAAAGGGCTCGTGTCATCTGGCAGCTCGGAGGAGATGCCGAGTTGAGGTTTGGAAGTGCAAGCCTCCCCGGCGCGCCGCACCACGGTGGGCTTTCCTTTCGCCAGGCAGGCTGGGATGATGAACTGCATCTGCAGCTTTAGGCAACATGTTCCAAATTTTGGTGGAGTTTCCTCGTTTTTGTTTCAAAGTCACTCTGCGTTTCACATTCTGAAATATTCTGAAGCGTCCAGTGCGTAAGCACAGCTGAGCATCTCTCCTTTATTTTTTGTCTCACCCCGTTTTGCTGGCCCCCTCCCCACCCTGCCCTCCTTCCCGCTGCCCGTGGGCAGGAGAGCGGCCAGAGCCCCGCTCCCGCGGGAGCACCGGGGCCGGCGAGCGACCGACCAAACCCTGGCCGCATCCCGCGGCACGCTGCGATGCTGGCGGCTCTGCTCGTGTCCCATCGCATCCCTTTCCTGACGGGAAAGGGGAAGAGGAGAAGGGCCCATCGCTGTTGTGGCCGCTGTGCTTAGTTCTGCTCCATTGCAGCTGGCAGAACGAGGGCCGGGGCTCAGCACCGAGAACCGGGCGGGTTTTGTGGGGAAAAATGCTGGCAGTTTGATGGAAAAGAGCATCCCTTCTGGAGGTCTGGAGGATAACCCCATGCTCGCGGGAAGCGCCAGCCTCCAGCGCTTCGAGGAGCAGAGAAGCTGGTTGCGTTTCCAGCGGGCGTATTTATTTTTATTTTTCACATAGCTGTAAAATGAGTCACCTGGCACGGCGGCAGGACGCAGCCCACCAGCAAGGAGAGGAACTGCCAGGGATCCTGCTGCCAACAAACCACTCGTGGCCTCAGACAGTCTCTCGTTTTGGGGTGCGCTGGGGCCGGCTGGGAGGCGAGCCCGCCGCCAGCACCCACCTTCGCCGGACCCACCGCTCCCGCTGCCAGCCCCGGTTTTGCCTAATTGCCCAGGGCTAACGAGGAGAGCACGAAAGCCCGCGGCTCCCCCCGCTTTTCGGGGGGAGCGCGGCCAGGAGACACCAGGGAGCTTGTGCTCCTATAAAAAGAAATATATTTTTTTTCCTTCTTGCGGCAAAGACGTCCTTCAATGAGAATCGTCTGCGGGTTTCTTCCCATCCTGGTGCATGACCCAAAAGCTTCATCCCGTCCCCTCGCTGCCGGGACGGTGCGTCTCGGCGGGGAGCGGGGCGAGGGGGCGGCGGGGCCGTGCCCCGCTGGGTGCCCCCCTGCCTGGAGCAGCGGCTGCCCCGGCCCCCGCGGCCTCGGCGGGGTTAACAGCCGCAGGGGGGAGAAAAGGGCCCCGGTGGTGCAAACAATAAAAAGTCTCCACATTCCACTGAAGTTTCTTGAGCAACTGGCATTTGCCCATAAATGTACTTAAGCAGAAAATCACCAGAAAAGTGCTATAATCTGACAGATTTTTCACAGGCTTAAATATTCATGAATTAAAAGAATTGGCAGAATTTTCTACATTATTAGCTTTCATCATGGCTACAGGAGCAGTTGGTGCACTGGCTGCTCTTCAAAAACTATTAATCTAGTCTGTCATCACAGCAGCCATTTTTTAATTAGCTACTTTACTGAACGATCTGGTGCAGTAGTGAGACTGGAACATTTAAATGGTATTAAAGTTTTAAAGGTGCCCCTTTCCATTTTTAATCTGAGTTCTGGAACGCCGCAATAGGGAAACAAATGTGGCAGCGGGTTACTTCATTTTAATGGTTAACTTCTTATTTTATTTTGGAAAAAATCAAGTCTTGGAAAACTGAGCTGCTTGTACCAGGAGAAGAAATTGCAAGAAATAAGTTCTTCTTTAAACCGAAGTTCACAACATTCCTGCCTGATGAAATCAAAACGAGGTGTTTGTAGCCGAAACACCGCGTGCGTATTGCAGAGGCAGTAAGGGACGTGGCACCGCGTGCCTCTTGCTGGAGTGGGTTTTGGTCCCGGGGTGCTACAGCTCACTGGTGCAAATCCTCCTCCTGGCCCTGCAGCACCCACCGCCGCGTCCCTGCGCGGCTCCGGCAGCATCTCCCGGGCAGGCGGAGCTGGGGGGCCCCGGTGCTGCGTTGGCTCTTGCCACAACGTTAATTTGAGCTTTTTTTCTGGTGCAGGAGTTGTTAAGTGCTTTGCAGTACGGAACCCAAAGCTCTGGCAGGTTTGAAGTGGCTCTTTCCTAAAAAGAAAGGGCCCTGTCGCGAGCATGTGTGGGCAGCTCCCGCATCCACGCGGGCAGCTCCTGTATCCGTGTGGGCAGCTCCCGCATCCACGCGGGCAGCTCCTGTATCCGTGTGGGCAGCTCCCGCATCCACGCGGGCAGCTCCTGTATCCGTGTGGGCAGCTCCTGTATCCATGTGGGCTCTCCCGCATCCACGCGGGCTGCCGTGGAAGTGCATCTTTGCATCTTTGCCCCAGCTGGGGAGCGCGCGGGGGCTGCGAGCTCGGAGCTGCCTTCACCAGGCGTTGGGGCTGCAGCAAGGCTGTTGGCATTAAATCTCCCTGTGGTCCGTGGTCTGCCCTGGCCTTGGCTGGTCGGTGAGCTGGGTTTATAACTGGCCTTTTATTTAGGATTCGCCTGAATCATTGCGCGTGTCGGCTCTGGCCTCTTCCTGGGGAAAGCGCGCTCGGGGGCAGGGATGGATCCCGAAAAGCCCAACGGCACACATCTCCTGAGGGCGAGGTGCCACAGCTCTTAGCAAGAGGCGTGCTCTCCGGCTTGGAGGATGGGACAAACCCCTCTGTCCCCGGCTGTCCCCAGCACTGCCCGGGGCTGGGGGGCACCCAGGGAGGTCCCTGCCCCGGAGGGCTCAGCTCCAGACCCGGAGCGCGGTGGCATAGGCGCGAAGTCTGAGCAATTTCTTTATCAGCCGTGGACTTGGCTCTGCCCGTTTTGAACCCTGCTCCGCTCTCTGTGCCAGAGATGCTGCTCTCCTGGCTTATTATTTGCATGTGAAAACACAGCAAAATTATGTCTTTATGGTGGTTTTAAATGTGCCTTTGTTTTTGGCATCAGTGGCTACATCTCCAATCTCCGCTGCTCGTTATTGCCAGAGCTTTAATTTGTGCATTACAGCGCCAGTGTCCTGCTCTCTGGGGAAGGGAACTGCTGTACGTTTAAGATTTTTTTCCCTGTTGTCATGTAAAGCAAGGAGTGTGAAGCAGTTGGCAGCTAAAATGCCAATGCTGCGGCTATAACATTCCAAAAAGTTGCTCTTTGTAAGTCCTGCTACCGCGAGGAGTTGTTTTAGAGGAGGTTTTTCTTTTACTTGACTTGATACCGCACTTACTGTTTGACAGGAGGAAGACGGGCGCTGGCAGGTTACCGAAGGGTCTGTGTTCCTACCGGGTGCTGCGGCAGAAACGCACGAACGGCTGCTCGTTTGTGCTCTGCTCACAGCAGGTGAAAAACTGCATGATTGCATTGAGCTGGAAAGCAGGAGGGTTTGGGGGTTCTTGTGATGATGTGGAGTAGGGAAAGTCTGAAACTCGGAGGGTTCAGGTAGATCTTATTGCATTCTGGGAAAAAATATATTTTTTTAAAGTGTGAATGTTTGCGTGGGTGAAGTATTTTGGTAGTGAACGTGATCCCCTGTGAAGCTCAAACTCTGCACAGAGATCCTGATTCTCAGGAAAAGGGTGAAAAAATCCCACTCTACTTCCTAGCTCCCAGGGAGGAAGGATGGGGAAACATTCCCAGAGAATCTGTTATTTACGGGGAGTGACTTTTCTTGGAGTTTTCGTGGTTTGTTTTGGTTTGTGGTTTTGTTTTTTTCTGTCATGAATAAATTTGCTGCCTGTTGCTGTCTTATGGGTTGGAAAAGTAGATCCCAGCGGGATCCCGGCAAAGCCTCGTGGAGGGGGTTGAGGATGGGGATGCGGCTCCTGCGGCTGTACTGCCGGCGCGGGGGGGCTCAGCTCTCCCACCCCACACGGAGAGGCAGCGGGGTGCATCCCCTGCAACCCCCCCTCTCCAGCCTGACGGATTAACACCCGATTCGGCGTGTGGCGTGAGCTGGACGGACGCACCTTCCCCCAGAGCGACTCCTCTAACGCACAGCCCGCTGCAGCCGTTGCCATTCCACGTCAGGCAGAGGCTTGAGGGGGTGCGATCTGGTGCGTGGAACTCTGCAGCCACCCTTCCCCGCGCCCGGCTGCTCCCGGCGCTCGTCGTCCCGCGGCAGCAGTTGCTCCCGCTCTGGGCTGCAGCCGCATCCCGCTGCGCCCTCCCGCCGGCGCCGGGCAGCCCTTGCTCCGGGATGCTCGTCGGAGCAGCCCGTCGGCGGGTTTAAAACTGCTGGGCTAGAAAACAGCGGGAACAACCTGCTCCTCTTCCCCCGCAGCACTGCTCTTCAAGGGTTTGAAACGTAACGCTAAGGCTGGTGCATTAACGAGCAGAGTCTCTCGTTAGGGCGACTGCGGCGAGGGCTTGTGTCGCCTGCTCCTGCCTTTCGCAGGGCAGCGTCGGGCTTCACAGATTTGCTGTTTCACAGCAAACAAACGCGTGTGACGGGGCTGGGTGCGGGACAGATGTTGGGATGTACATCGGGACATCCGAATTTATATCCCAGGACGTTGGCATGTCCATCAGGACGTACATCGGGACATCTGAATTTATATCCCAGGACGTTGGGATGTCCATCAGGACGTACATCGGGACATCCGAATTTATATCCCAGGACGTTGGGATGTCCATCGGGACGTACATCGGGACGTCCGAATTTATATCCCAGGCTCTGGCTGTGTTTTATCGCGCAGCCTTGGGCCCTTACAGAAACCTCCCCGCCTCTCAGCAGCCCCAGGAGAACCCAGCCTGCCCACCCTGCAAAACACGGGGAGCGGGTGGGAGGGGGGAAAGGGCAGAAGTCGCTGTGTCAAAGCTAGTCAGTCTTACTGTGGTTAATAATTATGATTTTTTTTAACTCTGCTTCATCATTTTTAATAAGGAGTCACTTAAATGAGGCACACACCCTTCTTGGCAATTATTTATAATTGTTCCCTGTGAGTTCTTGAACAAAACACTCTTTACTACTATTCAAACCTTCCAAAAGCATTGCAGATCTGATAGAGATATTTTATTCAGCAGGCTGCACCACACGCTAGCCCATTAATTAAATTTGCTAGATAGGATAATTTATTAGAAGAATATACTCAATATGTTCTTTAAACTGTAGGGTTGTCCCATGCTTTCTGTTGTGTAATATACGGCTCTGCTATTTGCCATTTACGTTTGGGGATAAAAATGAGTCTTTACATTTAAATTCAAATGAACATCTGAACAAAATGACTGGGTTTGTGGCAGATTACCCCACCGGAATCTTATCGTGCTGCCGTGGGGTTTTGCATAGCTTGAAGTAGCTGGGAAGGAGGAAACCGCTGCTGAAGTATGTGAAAGCGATGGGGAATGGTGGGAGCGTCGGCCGGGCTGGGATTTAGAGGAGAAGCTTCTGCCCAGACTGGGAACGGGCTCTGATTTGCAGAGCGCGCAGTTTCTGTGCTCCAGAGCCCCTCGGTACGCGGTCCTGGGTGATACCGTAGGGCCTAAAAGAAACTTGCACGTCTGTTAAAAAAAAGGAAAAAAAAGGCTTTATTTTTCCATGTTTGAACAATGAAGCCATATGTGTTTCTTCTCATTAAAACCAATTTTTTTTAAGGAACTCCACTGCAGCAACAAGCATGGAAGCCGACATAATTAAAGGCTTCTTTTTCCCCAGCCGTGGTCCTCTGGTCTTTGAAGAGCTCGGGGATCCCTGAGGAATGCTCTGAACTCTGCAATATTTTGATAGCTGCAATAACATAATCAAAAGATGCTTTCATGAAGAGAGCACCTTGTGTGAATTGCGGCCGCCCCCTCTCCCCCCGCCGCTCGCCGATTTAATGGGGTCCAGAGCTCGAGCGCAGATGGGTATTTTATTTTCTGCCTGCGCTTCTCCAGGGGGGCTGCCTCGCCGTGATGCGGAGTGTTTTTTGGGGAGGGCCGGAGCGTTTCCCAGGGCGGTGCGGCCCTGGGACCTGCCCCCTGCCGTGCTGCTGGGGGCCGGGGGCGATGGGCAGAGCGGGGGCTGCAGCCCACCCTCGCCAGCTTGGTCTCCGCTGCCCTTCAAATTATTGCACGCAGCAATTCTCTTCTGCTTGAGAGCCAGCCAGGTTGTTATTCATCCTGAAATCCTCATTAAAACACTTTAATTTCTCCCTTTCGTTAGCGAACCGGCTCATCTGTTTGCATGAATCCTTCCCTCTGTGCCCAAGCCATTGAAATCCTGATTTTTTTCCGTGTTGTCTCTCCAAGCTGCAGCCCCATGCGTGTCCGCTCCACCTGAGTTTTGGCAGCAAGGGCTGTTTGGAACGAGGAAATTGGGGCATTTCTTTAATCATTAAGCTGGAATCATTAAGCTTTAATCAGGCCAAATTAGGGTTTTGAATCCCGACGCCTGGCATCAGTCTCTAATTGTACGAATTCAGTCACTCTTGAAGCAGAGCTGTCCCGGGGCGCCGGTGTCCCCCGGCAGAGAGCAGCGGGCGCGGTGCCACTGGCGTCCCCCGCGCCGGGACCCCCCGGCTCCGGCGGCAGCGATGCTTTTGAGCCTTCTCCCTGCTACGAGCTTGTGGCAGGCGGGGGCAGCCCTGCCCGGGGGTCCGGGGCTGCTCCCCGGGGAGCCTGCCCGGCCCCGCAGCCCAGAGCACCGCGGCAGTGCCGGGGTCACCGGTGGGGTGCCCGTAGATACACCGCTGGCCCTGTAGATCCCGCCCGACAGCCCCTCACCCTTCCGCCGAGCCCGAGGGGGTCGGGAGGGTGGGTTTGTCCCCGCGGGAGCTGAGCCCGCTCCTTCCCACCCCTCTGCTCGTCACCAGCCCTGGCGCGAGGGGCAGCGGGGAGCGGTGGTGCGTGGTGGCATCTGTGCCAGCCATCTCCGCTCCGACTGGTTCATCACCTCTTGTCTCCCGTAAAAGCAGCTATTCACAATATAATGTGAATGAATTCTCATTAAAGCCTGCTAAATTACTCCGAGACAAAGCAAGGCGCCAGCGCGCGGGCTGCTTTGCCAATTCTTCACGGCGTGTTTAATTTACCGCAGAGTGCTTGCCTGCTGGGTTTCGGAGGGTGCTGCTCAGCGGCTGGCAGGGCGCGGGGGGACGGCAGCACCCTCCTCCCGCAGCACCCCGGAGCTGCCTGTGTTACCTGTGGGAACCCAAAAACCTCCCCTGCCTTGGGGAGAAAGCAGCCGGGGCGTCGCAGCGCTGTCTGCCTCCTCCCCTTCCCCACGCTTCGCTTTTGGCCGCATATTGCTGCGGGCAGGACCGCGGCCGGGTGAGACCCGCGCGAATCCCGGCGCAGGCGACTTGCCACCCCGAAGGGCAGGTTCTGCCTTGTGCCGCACCGGCCGGTGTTACACCGTCAGGGCTAAAAGTGAGCCATGTAATTCCGTTGCAATAAAAGAGCAAAATTCACATTGCTGATATAATTTCACAGAATTTACCCTTTTATTTTTTTAATGCGTGTATTTCCCCACGCTCTCCGAATTTCCCGTAGCTCAGCTGACTGTGCTGACTTTCCTCCCACTCACACCTTCATACCAAGACAACGCAAGTGAGAGGAGGACGGGTTGGTTTTGCCCTGGTAACGATTCCCCAGTGCAGCTTATACAGCTTGGGGAACAAAATACGGGGGTTTTATCGTTCATAAGTACTTCCCCCAAACCATCTGAATCCAAATTTATCTGAAATCGGGCTTTTCTCTGCAGCCAGTCCCCCAGTGGGGATGACTCCTGTAGCTTGGTCATGAACCCCTGATGGCCAACGGCTTTCTGGTGGCGGTGGAGGTGGTGAATCTTCTTGCACGGAGCAAACCCCAGGGGGGGCCGGGGCCGGCGTGGTGGGAGCGTGGCTGGGGCACGGGGTGGATGTCGGCGGCTTTCGCTGAGCGCTGCTCTTTCGGTGCGTGCTTGAAATGCCTCCGGCGGGTGACCCGCGGAAAGGAAATCTGTTTGATGATGTAAAGTGAGATTTTGGGCTGCGTTCAGGCTTTTCAAGGAAAGGACTGCTGTAGTCAGCACGAATGAGCGCATTTCAGTCGGTGCCGGGGCTCTGCCAGCTGCTGCCTCGGAGATGCCGGAGCCATCGATGCCTCCTCCACGGCTCAAGGTTTTGCTGTGGGTCTGTCTTGTACTTTAGGCCATGACTTTGTGTGATGGTTTTCCCCCCGGTGAGGTTTGGGACTGGCACCCGAAGCGCGTGCACTGCCAGCAGCGGGGCATCCCCCCCCTAAATCCCGCGTCGTGAAGCCGCGTGGCCAAAGGTGCCCGAATTCCGCCTGCCCAACGCAGGGCGGACAACAACGCCCTTCATCCCCATCCTGACTCACCCACCCGGCTATTGTGGATTCTCACAGCTCCCTTGGCACCGGGCCGCGGCACGGTATCGCCGGGTTTGCATTATAACCTCCTATTACAAAACCCTCGGCGTTTCTCTGGATTGTTTCGCCTGTTATCATTTTTCCCACAATGCGCTTGCATGATCCTCTCTCAGACTTAACCACATGGCAACCACATCACATAATGCAACTTCTGTTCTGAGATTATTCATATTTTTTTTTCCCTATTGTTGCTTTGCCAAGTTTTTCTTCTAATTCTGAGAAGCTGAATTTAAAAGAGCAGTGTCTCCGGTGCAAGGACACGCTTAGGAGGCAGCGTGAGCAAATCAACTCGACAAGTGTGTTCACAGGAGTCAAACCGGGGGGGAGCTGTGAAAAAGCAAAACAAAAGCCCCTCCAAATGTCTATTTTTATTTCATTTCATTTTCTGGAATGTCTCATCACATGAAATAACAATGCATCCCGGCGAAGAGACTGCAGACAGGCTCCAGTGAAAGGGCAGCTGAGGAAATGATTGTTTTATAAGTAGGTTTTTCTATGCAATCTATCACAAATGCCAGTTCCCAGCAGAACGGGATAAACAAGAAGAAAAGGGCTGCGCTATCTGGGATGCGTGTCTGCAGTTGTGCTGCTGGAAGGGAGCAGAGCCTGGGGCCGCGGGCAGGCTGCCCGTGTCCCCATGTCCCCATGTCCCCGTGTCCCCGGCCGGCAGAGGGGACGGCGTGTGGCGGAGGGGCTGGGGCGCGGGCACCGCTCGGGTACCGCTCCGGCTCCAGGTCCCGCTTCCCAGGGGGGATGCGAACGGCTCGGAGCTGGTCCGGGGGGGAGGGAGAGCGAGCGGGGTCTGGGGAACCGATGAGGGAAGGTGGAAAGAAATGAGGGTGCTTAGTCTGGAAAAGGGAAGACGGCGGGAGTCGGGGGGTTCAGGCCCTTCGGCTGCACGGGGGCTGCGGTGCGAGGGAGGGGCTGACGCGGTTCCCGGGCCGTGGGATGCCAGGAGCTGCCGCAGCCCAGCCCTGGCCTTGGCGCTGCCAAACCGCCACCGTCCAAGCCCCATCAGTCTGACGAGCACTGGGACGATGGGGAAACGCACCAAAACCCTGTCGTTTCTGCCCAAAGTTTCCCATCTGTGGCAGCCACCGAGGCACTGCCCGCTTCTTGACATCGTTTCTGGAGTAAGTACTCACAAAGGGCAAAAAATAGTGAGGATTTCAGCCCTGCCTCCACTGTAGTTCAATATTTTACCTAAAATTAGCACTTCCTAATTAATTTCCCTGGGAGCAGGCAGCCGATGCGCCGGTGTTACAGACAAGAGCCTTTGACGGGCAGGAGGGGGATGCGGCCGGGGGCCCTTCGGCGCGGGGGCAGCAGCAACCGGCAGCCCTGGGGCGGAGGGGACGGCTGAGGTTTTCTGGGAAGGACATCGCAATCTGGGGTTTTGCTTAGATTTGATTTTTAATAATTGTGAGCATGCGTTAGCTGTCGCTAAACGTCCTGGCATAGGCGTCCGCCAAGGGGCTGCCGCCATCGGAGATACCGGCGGATGCGCCGGGCACGTACCGGCATCGGAGATGGAGAGGGACCATCATCCCTGAAACACCTTCCAACCCAAAGACCCTTTTTGTTCCTGTTGCTTTTACTTTACAGCTGCTGGAAGCTGGATTTGTTTAGGGCCAAGAATTTCCACTTTGCATCTTTTTGCTTACAAAACCATCCTACCTTCATTTTTCCTTCATTTCTGCATCTTTTAATTCTTGAGTCATCAGCCGTACTGGCCAGTTTAGCATAAGAAATGAAATTAATTCTCATGCTCAGGCTCCAAATGTAAATTCATTTATTAATAATTTAAATAGATTTATCTATGCAGTTTGATATTTTTCAGGTTCAGGGAAGCAATTCATTTTTCTCGCGTTGATGATCAACAGACACCGTCATTAAGCTCTTTTTTCCCCCCTCATCCTCTTCTTCCATCTTAGCCTGCTAAACATAAGAGATGGGAGCCCGCTGGTCTCGGTGGGCTCCCAGGGAAGCTTTCCATGAGCTAACGTAGGTAAATAATTAATTCAACCTTATCTTCTATCTACTTTGGATATTTCCTCCCCAGAAAAGGGACGGATTTTCCTTCCAAATGTTTCCAGTCTCTGCTGTACGAAGAGCTTCTGCCAGACGCATCAAGCCCCCAAGGAGAGCGGCGGCATCTACAAAAGACCACGGTGAGGCTGGGGAAGGTCGCATGGTAAATGTTGATGTGTTCGTGGCAGCCACAACATGGTACTCCTATCCTGGTCGGGATAAACGGCGAAGCCGGCTCCGTGGGATGCGGTGGAATATTTTAAGCAAGAGTCACGTGTATTTACTTAGAATTAGATGTCCCCAAAACAAAACCCTCCATCTGAAAACCCACAAGCTTTGAGACCGTAGCCCAAGCCCACCTCATGACAGATTTTTGCACCTGGTTTTCATCTGTATAATGGGTCCGTCCGGCCCTCTGGGTAGGGATACCACAAAACCCTGGGAATGTTTGAAATTTAGATCTGTTTCCTTGTGGTTTGGACCCCTCTGAGATGAATTGAACTTTCTATCAATCTGGATTTGCTTTTCTTCTTCTGTGAGATGAAGTCCCTCTCCCGAACCCTTCAGACTCGTGTGAGTCTTGCCTGGCTGCACGCTGTTACGAATCTGAAACGGTATTTCAAAGACCCACCATTTTTCGCCCAAAACTGTCCAGCAAACCTGATTGCGTCGATGCGTGGCCTCGGAGTCAGGAGAAACTCCCGGTCTTTGCTCGCTGAAGCACGGGGGACGTGCACCGTGCCGGGGGTTCCCCTCTCGTTCCAGGCAGCGAGCGCGGCCGTGCCATGACGCTGGCAAGGCGCCGGCTGGGCCGCGTGGCTGCCTTCCCCGCCATCCCCCTTCTGCTCGCTTTTGCAGAGCTTTAGCATTTCTCTTTTATCTCGCTCTTGCGAGAGCTTCAAAGACACCGTGAAGCCAAGTTCTACCTTCCTGCAGATGGGGATTAACCAGCTCGTGCTTCCCGTACTCGTCCTGCAGAACTGGAATTGATTTATTTTGGTTTCAGCAGCAAGTACGCAGCAGTTCCTGGACGGATGCAAAACCAGGCTTCTCAGAGGCTTTTTAGCATCCTGGCTCCGAGGGTGACGCCACCATCTTCGGCTTTTGATTGCAAAAGCTTATGCAAATCAAAGCCCTCTTCCCCCTTTGCCGGCATGGCCTGTTCTTGCAGGCAGGAAGCGGCGTGAAGTTTGCAGGAGCCGTTCTGTCGGAAAACTCTCGAAAATCTCCCCGCCCCGTCCCCGGTGCGCTCCGGCGCGGGCGTGCGGCCGCGGCTGCTCCAAGGAGCTGTGCTCCGGCCGTCAGGGGAGGTCGCTGGCAGGAGACCTGGATCATCTGCCTCGTCCCGCAGCCCCTGCTCGGCCAGCCGGCTCCCGCTGGAGGAGGCCGGTCCTGCCCGGGGGGCGAGGAGCCCCCAGCATCCGTCGCGGGGAGCCGGGAGCGGGGCCAGCGCAGAGGGCAGGGGTGCTCAGGCGATGCCGCAGACGCAGGCGCCGCAGATAAGCGAGAGAAAGCCACAGCTTCGCGAGATGACAACACTCGTGTTTCTTGGATCACGAGCCCGATCTGTCAATTAGCAGGCGGAGCATCGACTCCAAACGCCGTCCCCAGAATAGCAGCAGCGAAGTGTTGAAGCATCTATTAAATTTATTTTAAACCACGCAAACCGAGACGCGCGGCTGTTCACGTTATTGCAGCGTTGCAGGACGCGCTGCTTGGCTTTCCCCTGGATTATTTTTGTCCCTGTGTGCCGTTTTGAACGGGGTGCCCAGCGGTGTGGGCCAGGCCAAACGCGTGTTTAACCACCGCGCTTCCTCTGATAGCGAGAACGGGTGGGAGATGCGGGGTGCGGGTCCCAGTTCTCCGTGCTGAACCCCACCGGCTCGCTGCCCCGGGACAGCCCCCGGTGGGACCCACCTGGGAGATAGGATGGAGCCGGTGGGAGCTCTGTGTGCAAACCTGGCTTTCTCCTGGACGGGGATTTCCTTCACGTTTTCTGGAGAATGCGAGAGCACGGGTTTTTTTTTTTTTTCGCTAAAACAGGGTTTGCTGGGGAGCATCGCCAGCAGCTTCGCGGGCCCGCAAAGGTGAGCTGACGCCTCCCTCCCTTCCCAGCGTTTTAAAGGCTTAGAAGAAGATTTGCCGTGTCTGCATCACTGGAAAAGTGGGAGCTTGCTCTGGTGCTGCGGCGGGTGCTCGGGAAGGGGGTCCCCAGCCGAAGGAGCCGCTGTCGCGCCGTGCGGGTGGAAGGTCCCTCCGGTACATCCCGGCCACTGTCACCCCGTCAGCAAACCTCCCCCAGCATCTCTACGGGACCAGTTTGTTCTTCGCGTAATTTCAATTATGAGTGATGATTAATTGCCCAACTGCAGGATCTCAAACAATGGACTGAATCGATTGAAAGCGTGGTAATTCGGGGGGGGGGGGGAGTGCTTTAAAACGTGATTTTGCAGCAGATAACGCTCCTTGTAAAGGTTTACACGTGATACTGGGGATGTAAAACACCCTGGGTACGCAGGTCGCGTTCCCAGCCGGGCTCTGGGCTGCGTCCCAGACACCTCCGTGTTCACCTGCTGCGGTTGCCTCTTGCTCGGATCCTTCCCTGGGCGCAGGGCAGCGGCGTGGGGCCGCCGGGGCTCTGCTCGGGGAAGCAGGGATGAGAAGCCGCACGCAGAGAGGATGCCCAGCGCCCCGGCCAGGGCCTCCGCGGGTTGGTTTGCACTTTTTGCAAGGAAAAATTAATTTTTTGGTTGTTTTTAAGGCAAGTGATTCTCCTGGGAGGCCGATGTTTGCAGTGTATTTCTCTGCTTTGTTCCCTTTTTGTGGAAAAGGACGGACACTCTTGTGCTGCTCTGAGCCATCCCGAGCTCCCGCCGGAATATTTTCTCGCGAGAAAATAAAAGTTGGTTTAAAAAGGATGTGAATGGTTTCTGGAGATGCATCAAGAAAGGCCGATAACGTTTTCAGTAATAGTTCTTAGGTTAAAATGTGCATTTGGAGGAAAAGCAAAGCGGGCGGCGGGTCCCTGCAGGAGCGGGATGCGGAGGTCCTGCGGAGCGGGACATGGGGGTGCCCGGCCCCCCCGAGCCGCCTGGGCTCCCCCTCTCCCCACAGGGTTTTAGGAAGCGCCTTCCCTAATTTATCGGTTTTTCTTCCTTGCGGGTGGAGAAACGGAGAGCAGCAGCGCTGGGCAGCCTGCCTCGAGCCCGGCTTCCCGGGAAAGCGGCAGGAGGACATTGATTTATGATCAAAAGGGAAAAGCAGAGCAGAATAAAAAGAATACTTAAGACTTGAAAACAGGGAAATCTCGTTTCTTCCTGTGTAGGTGTTACCTGGGAATCTTTCATGTTAAACTTAAATGGAATTAAGAATGAGGGGAAAATCACCCTGGGACTCGCCTGATCCTCGTAGCCCTCTATTAAAATTAATCCAGGCATTGATCTGTACGTTTTATTAATAGCCGGGCGCGGGGAGGGGAGCCGCCGCGATAAACAGCCCCGGCCCCGCCGAGCGCCCGGCGGCAGCAGGTTCCTCGCGTTGCCGTCACCTCGACGCCCGGGGATTTTGTAATTGGTCTGAGTCGTTACCGTCCAAACCCCGCAGAACCAATTAGCCATCGTCCTCCCTGACCCGGGCTTTCGGGGAGGGGGGGGGAACTAAAGACTTAAAACGCAAAACCAAGAGCAAAGACCTAAATCTTTTTGGCTGCCTGATTAATAATCCTGTCAGGCCTATCACAGGCACTAAACAGTAATGCTGGTTGCAGCTGAATTTTTTATACTTTCTATTAATCTTTAATGATAGCTTGGTCACCTAGTCTCTTTTATCTTGTCAGATAAATGTATGGTTAACAGGATAATGAGATTTCTAAGGCTCTGTTCTAGCTTACAGCCGTGCAGTGCATGGGGTGACCCCTGCCCCTGCCGGGGAGCGGAGCGGAGGTGATGGTAATTGCTGGATGTGCTGTGAATGTATTGGAAGCTGATGGATGGTTTAAACTTTGATTTGAGGTCAGGAGGTCCCTCGGCTCTGGAAGGCAACTGTGGTTTTATTACTTGCAGGATCTGATGGGGATGTAATTAGATTTGGCTATTGCTTTATTAATAAGTAATTGTTCCTACTATTGCTTTGGGTTAGCAAATATATTCCGCTGATAATTTAGGGCATTGATATGGCTTTATTTATTAATAAATGGGAATGTGTATTTTGCCCGTAGCAAAGACTAGCACAGAACTCGATCTGGCCACTTCTCCTGGAGTGAAGGATTCGTTCTGTATTAATTCAATAATTAACCTAATTCTGGGAACTCAGCTCTGCGTGTGCCGGCTGCGACGCCGGCAATTGTGCGGCTGTGCGGCGTGCGGGCAGGATAGCGTCCAGGGACAGGGACCTCCAGGGAGGCCGAGATCCCCCCTGCCACCCGGCCACCAGCCCCCGTGCCACCCCAGCCCCTCGGGGAGAGACCCTGGGGCCGAGGGGGGATGGATTTCCCGGGGGGGGCAGATGCGAGCATCGGTGCGAGCAGCCGAGTTTGCTCGCGGAGTCGGCTCTGGGAGCCCTCCGGACCCCCTGCATGTGCTGAGGGTGCTCTCCCCCCCCCCCAACCCCTCCCCATCGCTCCCCAAGGCACAACCACCGCAGGGAGGGACCCCCGAGCCCCCTCCGCCTCCCCGGGTCCGCCGTGTCGGCGAGCGGCTGCTCGCAGCCCGCCATGGGAGTTGCGTTGGGCTGGTTCCTGCTGGATGCCTTTTCCTTCCCTTTTTTACTTCTTTTATGTTCCAGAAAGCGCTGGGATAACGAGGGGTTTGTGGCGGTACCAGCGAGGCGCTGAGCACCTCGCCCAGCCCGATGTCCAAAGGGCCGTGGGTGCTGAGCACCCACGGCCCTTTGGACATCGGGCTGGGCGCGGGCACGCCGGAGCGGGCGCCCGTGTTTTGGTGGCAGGATGGCTTTTTGTTGCTTTGCCGCTCAAAGGAAGCTCCTTGCATTAATTATGTTGCCATGTAGAAAGCTCTGGCCTGTCATATACTTTTTATCTTTTTTTTTTTTTTTTTTTTTTCCCGGCTCTGTTTTTCATAAAGTGGTCCTAAAATGACACGGAAAGCAGCTGCTTAAGCAATTGTGCCAATTAATGGGTCTCTGAAATTAAAACGCCTACACAGTCTAGATGAGATTTCTCCAGGAGGGAATTCAGCAATTGTCTTCATGATAATCAGGCTTGACTTGTCTTAGCACACATTAATAAAAAAGCAAATGCATTCAAAGAGATGCCCTTTAGTGGAGAATATCCACAATATAGTAATGAGTCTCCAAAAAAAAAGGGGGGGGGAGAGAGGAGGGATGCTGAGCTGGCTCCAGCCTTTCCTTGGGGGAGGGAGACTTGTAATTCATGTCATGGACTCGCTGGATCCTCTTGCTGCAGCTGCCGAATGTAAATCTCCACTTGCTGCTGAAGCAGAGCAGCGGCAGCGGCTCAATGGGAAGGTCGGGGCGGTTTGGAGCCGAGCCGGGCGCTGGGGGGCTCGGCCGGGGGCTGCAGGCAGCAGCGCAATGCCGAGCTCCTCGTTTCCCCCGCCGTGACGATGCCGTCCAGCACCCGCTCCTGCCCTGCCCTGCGCGGGGATGGCGAGGGGTCGGGGCTGGCGTGTCCCGTGGGAGCTGCCGCTTGTGCCCTGCGGCAGCAGATTGCCCTGGGGTTCCTCCGTCCCGGTTTGGGGGGACAGAGGGACGCGGGGACAGGGGGCCGGGTGGGCTCCAGGGGCCAGATCGGGCTCCTCTGCCCTGCACAGGATGGGCACCGCGTCCCCGCCGCCGCCACCCCGGGCAGCCGGGGCTGTTTCCAGCGGGATCTGCGGGACAGGCGGCACCTGAGCTTGTTCGTGGCGGTGGAAGGAGAGTCCCTGGCACCGGGAGCGAGAGGTGCTGTGCGGTGCTGGCCGTGCCGCCGCGGCGGCTGGCGCAGGTCTGGCTGCTGGCGGAGTCGCCGTGCACCGCAGGCACCGTGGCCGGGGATGATGGGCAGGCTGGGCCATGCGATGCACGGCAGGAACCGGGCAGCGGGTCGCGCTGGAGCAAGGTGCCCTGCCGCCGCCTCGTCCTCCCCTCCAGCCCTTCGGCTCCAGCTCTTCGTTCTGGGCTCGGCAAGGTGCGGGCTGCTGTCAGCGTGCAGGCACGGCCCTGCAGCCGCCGGCTCGAAGCCCAGCCGCCTGCGCGGTGTCTTCTGCAAGAGGGCCTGCGGGGGTTTGTGGTTCAAGTGTAGATTCGCAGCTGACTGAAAAGGGGGTTTGCGCTGTCTGCAGAAGCTGAACATCACGGCCACCGTCCGTGCTTGGGGGTTTTCTGGCATCTCTCTTGCTGACTTGCCACCGAAGGAGCTCGTGGCCCAGCGACATGATGGCGAAGAGGCGTGTGGTTGTGAAACAAGCGCTCCGTGCTCCGTTTGGCTCCTCGTGACTTTGTTTTCAGCTGAAGACAGGAGAAAAAAGATACCTGGGCTCTTTAGTGGCCGTTCCTGCAGCGCCCGTTGGTGATGCTCGCTGTGTTTAGGAGGAAGCCAGCGATGGTGGTAGGCAGGGGCAGGCGCGCGGCACCGGCTGCTGCGGAGCTCAGCTGGCACCCACGGGCTGGCTTGGGAGCCACAGGGGCAGCCAGAAGCCCCGGGAGCTGTTGGCCTGACAGCGTGATTCCGACACGCGGTGGACGGCCGGCTCGCCCGGAGTCTGAAGAGTCAGGTCCCTTCTCGGCTCTGCTCAGCTGCATCCCTGCGGATGCTGTTGTGCCCCGAAGAGAGATCAGGTCCCACGGCTCTGCCCTGCGCCCTCGTACCGGGGGCTGAATTCATGGCGGGTGGTTTCGCTGTCACCGTTAATATGAGGTGTGAGAAGGAAAACGTTGCGAGTAGCGCGAGATGTTGACTTTCCAAGTTAACAGCGATAATAAGCTCCGTTATTGCAGCAGCGTTTCCAGTGCTGCCCCAGGAGTGTGTGTGACGGCTGTGATAGTCCCGGGCTTTTTGCAGCAGAAAACGCCTTCCCGGCGAGGCTCTGGCACTGACGGCAGCGGCACTGAGGCCCATACGAGCCGGGCACATCGCACGGGGCGGGAGGGGGCTGCTTCGNCTGACGGCAGCGGCACTGAGGCCCGCACGGGGCAGGAGGGGGCTGCTTCACTGCTGCTGCTGCTCCGGTCCCGGCTCCCCGCTGCCGCCCCGGGCTGCTGGAGGGGGTCGTGGCGGAGGCACCGGCTCAGCCCGGAGCAGAAACCTGGGAAACCGACCCCGGAGGGGTTCGTGTTCCCTGTTCCCAGACGTGCACCGTATGGCAAAGAACCAGCGGCTCATGGAAGGAGAGAGGCGGCGCGGGGCTGGCAGGCGCGTCCCCGGCAGGGGCTGTGCCTGGCCCCGTCCTTGGGGAGCGGCCGGCGGGTTGCTCCCCCCGCGTGGAGACCCCCGCAGAGGGCCGGGGCAGGCGGGTTTCGGGGGTTTCTTCCACTTCAGCCCTTTGCCGTCGCGGGTGGTGGGGAGGGCAGGCGGGGGACCCCAGAAGCAGGGAGGCACATCTCCATCTCGTGAGGCCAAAGGGATGTGAGGTGAAGCCGCTTCCGCACGGAACTGCGGGTCTGGCCCGGAGGGAGGGATCTGATCTCGCACCAGAACGTGATGAATTCCCCACGTCCCTCCCCAGCGCATCATTTTGCTATTTTTGGAAACAGGGACTTGCATTAGTGTTAAGCGGCCACCCCGTTTTTCCCCAACGTCGACAAGGTTTCTGAGTGTAAGTTAAACCATTCAGCTCTATCCCATGGTGCTGAATCGGGTTGTTTTGTCTAAGAGCATCATCCAAATGACAAGACAAACGCCGGGCAACGCGGACGTCCACGCAGGGAGGCCCCGTGCCCGCAGCACGGCGTCCTGGCAGCGTCCCTGCAGGTACCCGCGTGCTGCAGCCCCAGCAGCGCGCACAGTTATCCCTGCGTTAGGCACCTCGTTTCCTTCCCCTCTTAATTAGCTGCTCTGGTGGTGGAGCTCTGTTTATGTTTGTTTGGCGGCTGCAGCCTTCTGACAGTTTGTCTGGAAAATTCTTCCCCCCCCCCCCTTGTTATTTTCATTTCAAAAATTTAACAGGCTTTAAAGCCAAAAGTATTTAGAGCAGACGCGATCTTTCTGTATGCAAAATTGCTGAAAGAAAAAGACTTGCAGCGCTAAAATCCGCCGCTGCTGCTTATGTATGAGAGCAAAGCCTTGCGTTCCCATGCAACCAGTTAGAGGGGGCTGGCACGAGCGGCTGCGGGGCTGGAGCCTGCGCCAGGGCCCTTTGGCTCGCTCCGGCCGTCCCGTCCCTCGTCCCTCGCTGCCCCGGGCCATCCCCAGCCGCTCCTGCGGCGCCCGGCTCTGCCCGGCTCTGCCGGGGGCCGTGGGGTGGGCAGGGGCTGCCGGCTCGGCCCAGGACAGGGCTTCCTGCACAACAGTCACTATATTTTTTTAATCCTCGATAGTGTTTTAGATTTTCCGAGCCATCCTGGTTTGAGCAAATATTTTGATTGCAACTAAGTGAGAACATAACAAATGCTGTTTAGACAAAAGCAACACATCCACTATTAGTTTTAGACAATTTGTCCTAATATTGTTTTGAATCATGCATTTATTCCCCCATAAAGATTTGATTACTTTGCTTGTTTCATTAATCTTTATTTGTTTAATCATCTGCTAAATCTGTTTAATCATTGGTTTAAGTGGAAAGATTACATGAAGATATTTAATACCTAGTGCCAGGGCTGCCCTGACATCTAATCCAGCGCTCTCTTCTGTCGCTTTTTATTGCCCCGCGTCCCTGTTTTGTGCAGCCCCCGCCGGGGTTCTCCCGAGTCGCCCATCACTTCCCAGCCCTCCGCCCGCGGTGGGTGGAAAACCAGGGAGGAAAACCCTAATAGCTGTGCCGCAAATCTCCGCCGGGCGCTGGGGGTGGTGTGCTGGGTGGCAGGGTCCCCGTCCTGCACCGTCCCGCCGCCCGCCGCCGGGTTGCGTGAGGTGCAGCCGGTTCCCCGGGAGGCAGAGGTGCGGCTGGAGATGGGCACCAGCATCTTCCGTACGGGCAGTGCCAGGGGGAGCGGGAGGCCCTGGGCTTTGGGGGCAGAAAGGGGTAATCGCGGCTGCAGCTGCACCTGCGGGTGAAAGCCTTTAAGCCTGAAAGGAGGAATTTGTCCTCAGGCAGTTTAGCAAGGCCGCTCAATGCAGTAGTTTAATGATGGTTGTCCTTTTTCCCTGGCTTCTCCCCACGCTCAGACGTCTCGCCCGCGCCGGCCGCCCGTCCCACTCCTCTCTGCCCCCGGCCGAGGGAAGGCATTAATATTTCATGCGACGGCCGTGTTTTCGCTCGCAGAGCCTGGGTAGGAAACATGCAATATTTCACCAGCTCTCCTGTTTGTCTGCTCCTGTAATCAGCGGCCTCAATCACGGGTACGATATTTTATGAATTAATAAAAAAAAGATCATGGACGGTCCGGCGGGACTCGGGGAGGAACGTGCACGGCAGAATTTTAATGAGCACGGTGGGGAATTTCAGCCCCGACGGCTTTGCCTGGGGGGGGATTTTTTCTTTTTCCTTGCCCCCCCCTTTTTTTCTCCGGCATCCCCGTGGGTGCGGGGTCCAGCCTCCCCCGGGCAGGGAGGTGCCGGGCAGGGCTGCGCCCGCCCCGGCGCTAATTGCACCGACCAGCCGGCGGTTCGTGGCCTGCACCGGGCACTGGTGGATCTTTCGTGGCAGATCTTGTACTCATTACTGAATAATTCATCGGTGCATTAATGTCTTCAGATCCCATCGCGCTCCCGCTCTCTCCTCCTCTCGCTGCTTCGCTCTGCCCACTTGGGAAAACTTTATTATGCCTTGCTCTGACGACAGAGTATACAGATAAAAGATAATTGCTTGGCTTGACTCCCCCATTGATATGAAAATAAGATTTAAATTATTCACTTCAGTTTAAAGGTTAGTTGAAGGTTATTACAGGGGATAAAAAAATCACTCTTCATAACATTTCTGTTGGAGATGGGGCAGGTTTGAAAGGCCTAATTTGCACGGCAGGCCGAGGCGGCTTGTTGTGAATAAACCGAGAGACCCTCAAGAGATTTTAATCGCCAAGAAGTCAATTATTTATAAGCAAATTACGCTTAGCTGCTCGGATATATACAACACGGCTAGTCATGAACAGGGACAAGATGGAACCTATATAACTTAATATACCTCCCCTTGTACAATAGCGAAGTCTTTACCCGGCTCTTTCCTGCCTCTAATCCCGGCTGGAATTTAATGAGCGGCTGAATTTCAGAGGGGGGGCCTGATCCTGGCTCCCTTGGACTCCTGTTTATTTTATTCTTCCTCTTCGGTCTCTCGGCTTCCAGCCTCCGTCTCCAGCTCCCTTTTGTGTTGCCGCCTTGTAAATGGAATTAAAGGATTGTAAATTTGCCTGCCGAGCAATAGGTCTTGAAAGCGGGACGTCACTTTGCCGAGCGATGGGCTTTACCCAAGCTTTCACTTAATGCTCTTTTATGTAGGAAACTATTTTAGTGTCTGGTGCTGGGAGAGTGGCAAATCTCCTGTACGGAGTTAATAATTAATGCCGTGGCGGCTTCTGGAAGTGGGGCTGTATTTCAGCAGTGGGCTCGCCCTGACCGCAGCGCTCTCTATTAATCATCTGCAGTCGCTGCTACGCAAATAAATAGCTACGGAAAACCGAGATCGTTGCCCACTGTGCAACGGGATCCCAAGCCTCTGCATATATAATACGGCCGCATAAATCACTATTTCTGTATGACTATATTTGTGTAAAGTATACATGTAATAGAGAGATTATGTATTCAGGCTTCAAAGGTAGGTGCATTAAAAAGACATCTACATCTTCCAGTTGGATGCCTGCATTAATGCAGAGAAATGCAAACGCGCTTCTCCGCCCTGGGGTGAGCATCGCTCCGGAGGGGAGCACAGGGCTGGCAGCTCCTTCCCCCCATCTCGACGACCTGCTTTGCTGGGGCTCGCGATGCCGATGCCCAGCATCGCCGCTCAGTCGCTCCTGCGGCCCCCCCGTACCCGCCGCCCCGGGGCTCCCCAAGGCTCTCGGTCCCTCCGAGCCGCGGGGGGGCTGGCAACGCGACTCCCCGCCGGACCCTGCTTTGGGCTTGTTCTTGCTCTGCCAAAGCCGGGCGGTGCAGGCGGAGCACTCGCCTGGGGCTGAAATTACTGGGGTTTTGGGGCAACTCCAGCTGAAATAATATATCCCTTTCCTGGAGCATGTTTAGAGGGAAAAAAAGCCTTCGCTTTCCTCTGCGCGCCGCCGGCAGTGGGTTGTGGTTAGAATCACAGAATCACTAAGGTTGGAAAAGACCTCTAAGGTCATCGAGTCCAACCGTCAACCCAACCCCCCCATGGCCACTAAACCATGTCCCTAAGTCATGTCCTGGTTGCTCCAGAGAGCCCCTCCAGACCTGGGAGCTGCCAGGACGGGATCCCCCAAGGGATGCGCCCAGCTGGCGTCGCTGGGAAGCGGCCGCGTCTGGCTGAATTAGGAGCCTTTGGGCAATTTCCGTATGGAAAATCCTCCCTACAGGGCAGCAGCTCCAGTCGCCGGGGATGCCCATGGACCCGGGTCCCTCCCGCCGCCGCGGCCCCGGTGCATTGACGGTACCTGTGCCCCTTTGGGTGGGCAGGACCTCAATGTGCTCTAAGGACTGGTGTTAAAAAAATAAAATCAATCATTCTAGTTAAGAAGAGATCAATTCTCAAAATAATTAAAGCCGCCACAACGTGGATGTTGTGTTGGAGATCACCACTTTGGCGGGGGTTACAATACCTTTTAGAAAGGGATGAAAATACGACTGTTTGGAAGGCAAGGCCGGCTGTGAGCTCCACGGCAGCTTTGCCATCTGCACTTGCTTCACCGGTGCAGCGCAAACTTCACTGCGGGATTTCAGAATTTTTTATCACAGGTTTTTTTATGTGATAACGCCGTAAAATATTTGCCAGTCTGCTTTAGTTGTGTTACCGCTTGACTAGGATATTCTGCCTGGGTTTTTTTTTTTGAAAATGCCACTGGTTTTCAATGAAATTGCCAAGTTTTGGCAATAGAAGAGGGTATAGGCAACAAACCGTGCAGTCCTCATTGGACCTAGAAGATATTTTGCTTTTTTAAACTAGATTTCTCACACACATCCTTGGGTGCAGATTCCCATTGGTACAGATTTCTGCGCGTTGCATGTTAAAAACACAGACCCAGCATTTTCCAGTGGGGTGGGAGATGGAAGAAGCATTGAGATGTGCAATCCCCCTCCCCAAAGCCCGGCCGCCCGAGCACCTCCTTCGGCGCGGGCGGGCGAGCCTGGCGCGGGCAGGGGCTGCTCTGGGGAGGGGGCGATGGCAGCGCAGCCCTGGGGAGGCCCCGGGAGCCCCGTCCCCCCCCTCGGCCCTGCCGCCCCGCGCCCAGCCGGGGGTGCTCGCCCCCCCATGCCGCAGAAGTGCTGCTCATCAGGCGTCTTCCTCCGCAGCGCCGTCAGAAAGCCTGCGAGCTGTCAGGCAGCGTTATTTATGCGTGTATATTTTGTTTGAAATGAGATGTAAGCAAAGCCCATGTGTGCCTCCAATCTCCTTTGTAGCAGAAGAAAGGAGAGAGCGAAGAATATGTTTGCAATCATGTCTGGCCCTTGATTTGTAGCTTTGCTCGGTGTCGAGCCGGGGTCTGGAGCGTACCTGCCTCTGTAGGAAAGCAGGAGCTGAGCTATTTCTGTATGCACAGAGGTGTCGTGTTCGAGTTAAACCCTTTTACCTTTTATTTAAAATGCACAGAGGCTTGACAGGTAATCTCAGGAGCTGGATCATTACGGCAGCCAAAGCTAACCTGTAGCAAACGGTGCTTTGTAAATCCCCTGGCTAAAGTAACGGGCTTTATTCTGCCTCCCTTTTCTTTTCACGATTAGTGCTCCAGACCCCGGGGTGACAACCTTCGCCCGGCAGCGGGGGGACGGGGCCCTGCAAAAGCCCTGGGAGCTGCTGGGGGGAGGGAGAGCGGCGCGCGGCCCCCCGGGGCGAGGGGGGACGAGGAAGCCATCGCCCCCCGCGGGGCCATCCCGGGTGCCGGTGAGGGGACGGGGGTCCGTTCCCCCAGGCACGGCCCTTGGTGGCAGGAAAGTGCTGGGCGACGCGCTGGCAGCCCCGCTCAGCTGTCGGGCAGGTTTGGGGGGCTCGGGGGCTCTGCCCTGCGTTTGGGGTTCAGCCCCCGCATCCCTCATGGAGACGATGGAAAACCAGGAATTGTTCATTGGGATGCCCTGGCCGGGCGCGGCGCTGGTCCGGAGCAGCCGTTGGTGCTGCCTGGGTCCTGCCCCTGCCGTGGGCAACATCCGCGAATCTTATCGGTCCGTCGGGAGGGAGAGGATGCAGGACCCTGGGTAAGGCCCGAATTAATATGAAAATCCCCAAAGTCAGAGTCGCACCGAGCACGCCAGCCCTCAGCAAGTTTCGTACAGAATCCTGCCGAGGTGAATAAAGAGGCTGCAAATTATGTTTACAGATACCCAAAACAATAATAATAATAACAATAATAATAACAGCAATAATAATAACAACAACAATAATGATGATGATGATGATGATGATGCCTGGCTTCTCTGCAGCCCTGTCTCCATGGCAGTGGGAGCCAGGTCCCGGCGCGGGGACTGCTGCCGGCTCTGCCGGAGCGGTGGAGGCTGCGGTCTGCGTTTTCACCCAGCCGTTGCGCCGTGCCTGGGCGGGGAGAGATTAGCGAACTAATTGGGTGGAATTGGTGGAGCTGGAATACATATTGACGGGGTTGTCAGGATGATTATATTGCTGAGGGCATGTACAGCTGGGGAGGGAGCGCTTTGATCTCCCAGAAACCATATTGCCGTCTCCTGTTCTCATTATCAGAGGTGCCTTGGGAGCCTTTTTTTAATGCCCCCCGAAATGTCCGTCCCCGGGACCGGGAGGTGAAGAAGGCTGATGAGGCAGGAGGGCTGCGGGGTGAAGCGGCGCAGGGACCAAAAGCGGCATCGCCGGACCCTGCTCCGGCAGCGGTGCAACCAACGCCGGCCAAAAACGGGTGAGACTCGGCACCCCGCGCCTGCGCCTGCCCGCCGCTGCCAGGGACGGCCGTTATCCGCAGGGAATCGCTCTGCCTTATTACCTGGGGAAGCTCTGACGGTAACCCGGCCTCGCTTCACAGGCAGGGCGTGCTTCCCTCGCTCACCATAACCTCCGGCACCGGCTATCAGCTTTCCTAGCGTTAAGTGCCCGTGAAATGAAATACTCATCAGGGGAAAAATTGCTTAGGAGGGTTAAACTGGAGTGGCCCCCGCGAGGCAGCATCCCTGGGCGTTTCTGGGGGAGGAGGAGGTGCCAGCAGCCTGTTCCCCTCCCGAAAACCCGCTGCCTTGGGGCAGCCTGGAGCAGAAAATACTGCCCAGCTTTTTAGCAGCTAGCGATGAGGCTGGGCCCCTCCTGCACTCCCACGTTCAGAGGTATAAAAATTCCTCTTAAATCATTCAGTGGTTCTCTAATGTATTCACAATGTGGACTATAGAACAAGATCTGAAACACTCTTTTTTCCAGTAAGACTATTAAATGGTGACACTTTGACACCAGCAAGAAGTATATGAGATTAAAAAGTAAAAACTGCATAGAAATCTAAGTGCCTTCACATACTGTTAGAATAAAAATTGCTGTTAGGAGCATTAAAATAGAGTACTTGTCAGGAGCGACGCATTCCAGAGACGTGCCTGCTGGCTTCTGCGGCATCAGTGCATGTGGTTTCCTCTTAGGTAAATTACAGAGCGTTTAGAGGAGGCAGAGGATGCACTCGCGGGCGTTAAGGTAGAGGATGAAGGCGCAGAGGAAGGTTCCTGGACCAGGGCTGGGCTGCAGCCTCTCCTCCCAGGCGGTTCGGATGGTGAGGGCTCGTGGGGTCCTGGGGAAGCCGTTTCATCTGCCCGTGACCGTTGAAATCCCC
Source organism: Pelecanoides urinatrix (assembly GCA_013400755.1). NCBI lineage: Eukaryota > Metazoa > Chordata > Aves > Procellariiformes > Procellariidae > Pelecanoides > Pelecanoides urinatrix. The sequence continues at coordinate 60,901 of VZTQ01000364.1, read as the reverse complement.
TGGAGGCAGCTGGTGGATGAAAGCAGGAGACGAAGGAGCTGGCTTTTCTTGGCACGATTAATCATTTATTAGCTAATCAAGAACGCTTGCAGGAGATGAGGAGGGCGAGAGAAGCTCGTTTCTAATAGGAGTTAGTTAGCTTACGGTTATTTTTTCCCTTTACTCTGATTTCCCAAGGAAATGGTGTTTGCGGAGGTCTGCTTTTCCAGCAGTCACCCCTCCCTGCTTCCAGCACCCCGGGACCCCCTTGCAGCCAGAAAACCTCTCGGTGTCTGAAATACGCAGCACAGAGCAGCAAGGAAGCAAACCAAGGGGTACTGGCCTACTTCAGACGAAACTTATGCTGTTGCTAGCAGGGGGATCCTGCCCCACGTGCTGCCCCGGGCTGCTGCGGCCGCTGCGGGCTCCGGGCTGCAGGAAGCCCCGGGGACCCCCAGCTGTCCCCACAAACGCGCGTGGTGCACGGGCGCCGTCAGTAGCTGCCCCCAAAGGCTGCTGGCGCTGGGAAAGCCGTTCTGGCACCGCTGGCAGGCATCGGGCACGTGCCAAACTGGATGGACTCTTGCTTGGTGATGACACCATTCTGCCCAGCAGGAATCTCTTGGAATCGCAGCTGGAGCTTGCAGCACGGGGCAGAGCGACCGCACCGTCAGCCCTGCCAGGGAGAAGCACGTTCACAAGCCAAGGCAAACCTGCAGCTGTTGATGCTGCCGAGCGGCGAACGCGCTGAGGCGGCTGAACGCGGGTTTTGTGCTGGCGCGGGTTGGCAGGACCGTGTCCTCCGCCGGCAGCGTGGAGGTGAGCGCGGAGCTGCTCCCCGGGCCGGTAGCATCACTGCGGGTAACGCCTCGGTGTCCTCGCGGCTCCTGCCGGGCACAGCGCGCCCCGTCAGGGGACGTACACAGCAAAAGGAGTCCGGGAGTGGATACGGAGGTTGTCCTGGTCGCCCATCCTTGTCATTTTGGGAAACCAGGTCTCGGAGGGTGCTGGCACGGGGAGCCACCAGCGCCCGCACCTCCCTGCCAAGGTCAAGCCCAGGGCTCTGGCCGTCAGATGGGATATGGCAGAGGCTCCCGTCTGCGATCCCTCGCCACTGGGTCAGCGTCGTTTCTTCCTGCCCTACAGACAAGCATGGAAGAGAGAGGGAGAAACGGGAGAGGTTTGTCAGGAGCCGAGGAGCCCGAGCGGGCGGAGGCGGGAGTCCCCGGGTGCCTGCGGGGAGCTGGAGGACCAGGAGGAGTCGGGGGGGGGGAAGCAGCTCGCCCCGGCCCTGGCTGCCCGCGCACGGGAGGGCGGCCAGATCCGGAGCCTCTTGCCGAACTGCCACGTGCGTCCCTCCAGCATCTCTGCCCGGGCACGGAGGGAGGGACGGGAGTGAGAGGGGAGCTCCGGGCTGGGCCAAGTCCCGGGAAGGGCTCCCCGGGATGAGATGCTGCTTGCAGGAGCCGGAGCAGGCAGGGGCAGGATTTGTGCCTGCTCTGGAGCGGGGGGCTGCGCTGAGCTCCGCACCAGCCCTCGGTGCCAGGGCAGGCTTTCCCACTTGTGGGACAACGCTCTCCTGAGTTGCGGTTCTCCGGAACGATCCCTGGAAAGGCACCGTGGGCAGCAAACCAGGACCTGTTCACAGGACTCGGCAGCTTTGCAGGGCATCAGCCTCCTCCCGGGTTTTCCTGCGGGGTTCGAGGGCTGCGGCTGGCCACCGCCGCCCCGGCCCCTCTCACGGGAGCGGCAAAATAATTAGTGGCTTTTGTTAAACCTCCAGCTCCTGGAACTGCGTTAGGTGAAAATCTCTGCTTCCTTAGATGAGAGTCAGATTTCAACCTTCATGGCTTGAAAATATGAACGCTAGTCTCTCAAACTAAATGAAAATAAGACAAAATATATTACATTTTAAAATCTTGTGACATTTTGCGGACTGACTCATGATTTTTGAATGTTTGGAACCGGTAACGCTGCAATCAATTTTGCTGCTTCCTTGGATGACTGCTTTCAGGGAGGTTTTAATTCTACTATAAATACTTCAGCTTTACAACAGCAGTCTCGGTCAGATATGCAATAATACCCAGTTCTGCATTTCAGGTAAGGCTTTAAACTAAATTAAATCTCCTCAGTATAGCTAATCAGAGATTAGCTTTGATCACAGTTTGTTAGCCCAGGCCAATCCTATTCAAATCCTCTGGCAGACCTAATATCAAGAGTGCTTTGTCCTGCGCTTACAACGTGAAGCCCCGTCCCCAGGGCAAGGCGGAGGAGCTTTCTGCTCTTCTGCTTTCAGGTGTTTCTCTGCAGGCTGTGGAGTGTCTCTCTGGTGCAGCCCTTGTCTCCTGCTGCCCTGGGACGGGTGGCGGTGGATGCCCAGGCGGGCACTGGCTTTAGGTCCGACCTCTACCAGCTCCCAGCCTTTCTTCTGGGCTTTCCTTCCTTCCCCCTGCATCTGTACTGGAAATGGGAAGAGGTAATGGAAACAGGAGTTGGGGTGTTTCGCTAGAGCCTGGCTATAGAGTACCAAGAACGACACCGTGTCGAGATCCTCGAGTTCAGACTTAGTAATTGCTGTTTGCTGCTTTCCACTTTATTAAGCATATTTTAAAGCAATGGAAATGGTGCCTTTCTCTTGAGCAAAAGGGGTGCAACAGCAGAGTGAAATCTGGTAGGATCTTGGTGCAACAGAAGTTACTTTTCACGGGCTCCCAGAGATGATTGGACATGAGGAAAAAATTCTTTCCTGACAGAGTGGTCAGGCCTTGGCACAGGCTGCCCAGGGCAGTGGTGGAGTCCCCATCCCTGGAGGTATTTAAGACGTGTAGATGAGGCGACTGGGGACATGGTTTAGTGGCCATGGGGGGGGTGGGTTGGCGGTTGGACTCGATGACCTTAGAGGTCTTTTCCAACCTCAGTGATTCTCTGATTCTATGATGGGGGTCTGCAGAGGTTGCTCTGCCTACTCTTTGCAGCACATGCCTGCAGTTGCATGCATGGACACGTGTGTGCACCTGTGTCCGCTAACCCTACGGTGCCCCGTCCTGCACCTCTACGTGGTGTGAGCGTTGCCGTGTCCGCTGCCAGCCGGCGCAGCTGGGCTCATTTTGCTGAGACGTAGCTGCAGAGGACGCAGCGTAACGTTGCTCCGAGCTCTTCCTCTCCTGCGCCCGCTGCACGGCACTTCTTGCCCTCCTGTAATGACTTGAACCAACCCTTTCCCCTGGTTAGAAATGTCCTCCATTGTTGTTGTTCCTCTGTATTATTTATAGCCCAGTAAGTGTCTGAGATCACAAATGCTGATACTGCTGCTACCCAGCAGTATTCTTGTCTGAAACAATATAGTTTGACTGTTGCTATCGATTTTAGGGGGTTGGGCAATGGGTAAGAGTTCCTTTGAGCCAACTGGTATATTAAGCTATCATTTCTATAGCAGATGACATAACTCCCCCGGCATCAGTTTGCCCTAATGGGCCTGGTATTACTCATGTGCTAATTGATTGGGCATGGAGAGGAGAAAAGCTAAATTCACTTGCGAGGTGATTTTTATGGCCAGGCTCATAACAGAGGTAATTTGCTGAAAACGTTCAGTCCCTCTCCGGTTATGTACCATCATCTGTGTTCCTGCACTCCATCTCCATGCCACGCTTCAATCAGCAAACTGGGCTCCGTTTGGGGCGTCCGAGGTAAAATCCCCAGGGAGTCACCGTGACGGAGTATTTCTTCTTTCTCTGCGTTGTGCTAAGGCGTAGACGGAGATCAGGAGCGGCACGGGGAGACCTGCTGCTGGCTCTGCCCGGGGAGCCCCGACGATGCCGGCCCTCGTGCCCCGCTTCCCGGCCCCAGGGAAGGCTTCGGAATAGCTCCGGTTGTCCTGTTGAAACACTGTTCCAGGGCAAAATGTTTATTTCTGCAGCAGTCAGAGTTCCATCCCCAAAACATTTGTGCCTGCACCTCCTGCGCACAAATCCACAGGGATGGGGAAATCAAAGCAAACCCTCCTCCTCTGCTGCTAAGAGACCTGAAAGTTTAACAGTGCTGGGAAGGTGGTTAAAACCTTGACTTGACCTCACAGCCCCTTGAAAACCCCCGATCTCTCCCGTGTCTCTGCCCGGGCGATGCTCAGCTCTGATGGGAACAACCTGCGGAGCCCGGGCGGGTGGGCAGCACCCCCGCGCAAGGGCAGATGCTTTCAGGCAGTTGGGGATGTTTTCTAACCGAGGAGGACTGGTGCCTTTGAAGTTGTCAGCTGCCTGCCTGAAAAATCAAAACTGGAGCTTAGAGCAGCTTGGACTATCACTGGATCTTGGAAAAGATGTCAGAGACTGGTCCTCGTTATCTCGCCAAAGACTGATGGGTTTCTAAAGCCGACAAGGTGAGCGCGTGTATGTGTAACATCCAGCTAACCTGAAATTGCTGAAATTTTCCCAGAGCTGGAAGAAAGCCAGTCAGTCCTGCGGAAAAAAAACCACGCAAAGGCTTGTTCTGGACTGCGCTGGATCATGCTGTTGAGCCAGATCAGACGCACTGTAAAATTTTGGGCAGTCCTTTGGTTGAGATTGAGGCTGGGAGAAAAATGCCGAGCCATCCCCATCCGTCCCAGCGGAGCGGGAGCTGGATCGGCCCTTCTCCGGGCGGCGTGAAGGATGCTGCTGCGGAGGGGTGACGCTGGCTCCGTCACCATCGGGCCAGGGCAGAGAAAAAATGCATCTGTCATCCCGTGCCGGGGTGGGGACCCTCAGCAGGGACCGGCCACGACCTGCATCGCGCTTATCTTCTGGGAGGGGAGCCCTGAGAGGAGGCTTGGCGAAATCGGGAGGTCTGGGCCCTTTCCCCGCCGGAGAAGGGGCTGCAGGAAGCCCGGGGTGGGATTTCCATCCGCTCGGTGCCTCCGGGCTCTGCGGGGAGAAGGAAGGCAGGGAAGCAGGACGAGGGAGGTGACACGGCGCGGGCTGCCACCCCCTCGTCACCACGAGCGGCTGCGTCCCACGGAGCAGCCGTGCGTGAGCGGAGCAGCCGTTTGTAACGGCGAGAGTGGAGACGTTTGGAGAAGGAGCTGCCGGTTGGGGATGCAACAGGAATCTGTGGTTTATCCAGCGGGAAAACTTCCCACGCGCGGCAGCCCCTTCGCAGGCGAGCCGGGGCCTTCCTCCGCGGCGGGCGGGATGAGGATTTCTGGTGGCAGAGCAGTGCCTTTGCCCTCCGTGGGGGTTCGGTGCCCCCGGCGCAGCGATGCTGGTGGGGCGGGGGGGGCCGCGGGGCGCAGCGGGGCGCGCTGTCCCCCGTGGAGCCCGCGGGTGGGTCTCGGGTGGGCGGAGGCGGGTGCACGGCCGGCCACAGCCACACGGTGGTAGGCGCGTCCCTCCGCCGGGAGCGGGGGACGGGGCTGCCCGAGCCGGCCGAGCCCCCCGCAGGATCGGGCCCCGCGCCCCCTCACCCCCCCGCGCGGGGCAGGGCTGTCCCCGCTTTGCGGTGCAGCATCCCCCCGCTCCGACCCTTCTCCCTGCATCCCCTGATCCGGTTAATGCCTCCAGCCATCCCCTTCCTCCTCCTCCTCCTCTTCCTCCAACCCGCTCCCCGCCTTCATCCCTGCCAGCTGCAGGGGCCGGCTCAAAGCGCGGGGGGCTGCGGGGCTCGGCTGCCTTCGGCCGCCCCGCGGGGAGCCCCGCACCGCGCCGCAGCCGCGGGGCCGCCGGGCGTTTATTCGGGGGTATTCGCGTCCTGTTCTGGTTGCCCTGCGAGCATCTCCCGTCACCAGGGAGCTGTTTGCCTTGGTGTGACCTTTGTCTCTGTGGAAGAGGCTGCAGACAAGGTCAGCGGCGATAATACCAGGGCTGCCTTCCCGCCATCGATCCGGGCGCTCGCCCCCGCACAGCTCCCTGTTGCACCGTCTGCACATCGCGGTCCCTCCGTCAGACGGTGTCACCAGCAGAAATGACGTTAGAGACACACAGACTCCAAAGGCTGAGTGGATGGAAGTTCTGTTGCTGCCAGCGAAGGAATTTTCCTCACCTGTTGATTTGTTCCAAACGAATCCATTCCTCGAACTGGGCAAACAGTTTGGCTTGGCTGCCCTCCCGTGACTCAGCAGCAAAATATTTAATGGATCAATAGCCCCGTGGCTCAACCCTTCGCACTGCTGTCAATGAGGCTGTGTGCTAACAGGGCCATCGAGACGCAGCTATTTAATTTGGGGTGAATTGTGTAATTCTGATACCCTCTTGCACTGGTTGCTGCGATAGGTTGTTTAGAGACTGCAGAGTGTATAAAACCTGTTTTTCTTAAGGAGATTTCCAAGACAAAACTACCTCCAGGAGAAAAATATGAAAAGGGATGCGGTGCCTGGCGCTTTCCCAGCAGAGCGCTCTGGGTGTAGGAAGCGTCGTTAAGGAGCTGCGCATCAGCCATCTCCATCAGAGCGGGGCGGGAAGCGGAGGGCTGCAAGGAGCAACCCCGTTCAAAGCGTCCTAAACCAAAACTTTTCCTTTTCTGCCAAGGAAAATGTCCTCAAATGCGTTTCGGGTTAATGAAAACATTTCACTGCAAATTTGACTTCACGTTTAGTTACACTGATAAGAGATAATAGTAATAATAGGTAATGACAACATCTCAGAAGATTAAACCCCAGCTTTTTATATGATGTCTCTGTTGGAAAATCTCTGTTCATTTCTGGCATGAGTTGTGCAATGCAGTCAGATCTACAAAGTGTTATTTCAGCTTTGGGGGTCACAAAGGAGCAGGATGGGGCTGCGGGAGCTTGAGCTCCCCAGGCCCTCCTGCGGGCTCTTCCCTCTCCCAGGACCCCCCCCAGCACCCATGGCCCCGTGTCCTTGCTCCCACCCAAGCGCATGGGGAGCGGAGGGGTCGCGTTAGTCCTTTGACGGGCTACGGTGGGGCCAGCCCAGGTGAACTTGCTTGAAATTAAGGCCACAGTGGATGGCAAAAAAAATTCATGTATAAAATGCTGAGGAGCCGGTCAGCGTTGGTGTGGGCTTCCAAAATGCTACATCTCAGCTCATTCAGCTTATATTCGCTGAACCCCAAAGCTTCTGAAATCCAAGTTCTGCACGTGAGGAACTTCAAATTGGATTGGATGGGGAATGTTCCCTTGTGCGACAGATTTGTCAGGCAGGACGGCCGCGGGCCTGACCACGTAAGTGCTGAGCCTTGCTCCAGGCTTCGTGAGGAACATGATCACACCCCGGCTGCTCGGCGGCTTTGGCCTCCTTTTGGAGTGTGCTACCCAAGCGATTTTACTTCAAAAACTCAAAAAAAAAAAAAGAAATCTTCCTTCTGGAAAGCGTTTCTTTCCCGAGCAGCAGGAGACGCAGCTCGCCCGCAGCTGTCTGCAGCACGGGACCCTCGGAGCACCCGCACCCTGCCCTCCGCTGCCGCTGGGCGCCCCAGGGCACTTCCATGGTGCTGCACAACAGCTTCATCACCGTTATCGATGCTCTGGTGTTTCTGGAAGCGCTGGTAAACTCATCTCTTAAACCCTTTCCTTCCCTTGTCCTCCGGGCTGCTGCCTCCCCACAGCTCCCCGGTGCTTCCCGGTCTCCTCTGGCTGCGGCAGCGAGGGGGTCCCTGGGGAGACGGGGACGTTTTGTGTGCACAGGGGTGCACGGGGCCCCGGGGAGCGGCACGTCGGCTCATCACATCCCTGCCCGGAGAGGAGATGTGTGCAGAAAGGATGCTGTGCTGGAACAACCCAGCCGGCGTGGGCTGGCGAACCTGAGCACCGACCCCCGCGCTCCTCCATCCCACCGCGGTTTCGGTGGCAGATGGTTTCCTGCTTTTCCTCCCAAAAGCTGAAGCGGGGCAGCTGGGCGGAGGAGCGGGAGCAGGGATGAGCGTGCAGACACCATTAGTCCCTCCTGGATTGTAGCCCGGTGTTTAGGATTTAACCTGCGGCTCTGACGTCTCCTGGCCAGGACTCCCGCCTCTGCCCCAGAAATACCAGTCTAATAAAAACCTGCCGGTTTGCAGCAGCAGCCGGGCTGGCCCGGGAGCCCCGGCTCCGCGCTCAGCTCCGCGCTGCCCTCTCGTTTTCCGCAGACCTGCCGCGGCGGGTTTGGTTTGCACGTGACAGGGAGAGCTGGTAGGTGCTGGGTCTGCGCTGGTGCTGGCTCACCTGGAGAGAGAGAGAGAAGTCTTCCAAAAGGCAAGCTTTTGGTCTTGGGAAAAAAAAATTCTAGAATTTTAATTAAAAAAAAAAAGAAGTAATTAGCACGTTTTCAGTGAAGGGTTTCAGGTGTTGAGTTTTGCTTTTGATTATAACGGCCACGGCTCTTCACTGGTGTTGTCCGGAATTAAGATTTCAGTAGCAATGAGTTTAAAAAACAATGCTGGGTTTATGAGGGCTTTTTTATTTAAATGTGTTATTTCGGTTAAGGTGAATTCAAAGCAAGCAGCGTTGGCTGCCACACGCGGTATTTCTCTAACGCAGGTGCTGTGCCGGGATGCCGGCGGCACCCGCTCGCCCCTGCCCAGCGCCCCGGAGCCATTATCTGTGTTTGAACAGAGGGAAACGCCAAGCAAAACCAACACACGGCCGGAGAGGAGCTGTCTGGGATCAAATCACACCAAGGAAAGCTGGGATTTATGGAGGGAAACGGCCACTTTTCTTGGTTCCAGTCGAGGCCGGAGGCACATCTGTCCCTGGGCCCCCCCCGCACATCTGGCGCGTGCGGCAGCGGCGGCAGCATCCAGCCAGCTCCATTAAGCGTGGGAGACCAAGGCCCCGATTGGGGCGATTCGGGCTGGATATCCAGCGATTCGGGCTGGATAACCACAAGTGGTTTGCGCTTGCGGCGGGCTGGGACCCGCGGCCGAGGCGCTGCCGGCGGGGTCCGGCGGCCGCTGCGAGTCCCCGCCGGGCGAGGCGGCCGCTCGGACACGGCAGAGGCGGCTCCGGGCCGGCTTCCCTCGTGGGGGGGACGTGGGGAGGGACGCAGACGCCCCCCGAGCAGCCTCCCCGGGAGCCCCGCGCTGCGAGCGCGCCGAGCCTCACGCCGCTTTCCTGACCTAGTTTGGTTTTTTTTTTTTTCTCCTTTTTCACAGACGAGCACTCCATCTGCAAGAGATTGTTTCTTGACATGAAAAATTTACTTTTTAATGGGCCAAACTGCTGCAGTCTCTAAGCTGGATCCAAAATAACTTCTTAGCACATCGCTCTAAAGGGATCTCCAGCCATCACCCATAAAACTGAAACACAGTTTGTACTAAAAAGCCATTTACAAGCCATTCCCTCCTTGTCTTCTTGGTTTCGTGCAGTTGTTGTAAAGCTCCAGCACTCGCTTCTGGAAATGGAAAATGATATTTTGGAGCCACACTGCGTATGGCTTTTGTTTTCAAGTTAAAGCAAGCTCAGAAATCAATACATTTGGATTTTTTTTTCTCCCCCAGGAGCCAACAGCGGAAGAAACACTGCCCAAGGGGAGACTCGTGGCCAGTGCTAGCAGACGGAGGAAGATGCCCTGGGCCACTTGCAGGGCCAAACCTGGCAGGGGAAGGTGGGTGCTGCCCCGGGGCGGGGGCGAGACCCGCGGCCAGGAGCGAGGTGGGTGCCTCCGGGTGAAGCCCAGCAGAGCACCACGGCCCCGCTCTGCCCGCGGGACGCGGGTCTTGCATCGCCCGGGTCTTTGGCAGAGCTGCAGCCGCCGCAGCCTCTGCGGGAGGTGACGTGCTGGTGCGAGGGACGGGGCACCCGGGCAATAGAAACCCGTCCCAGGGGACTTGCGCAGCGGCTCTGCCCGTGTCCTCGCAAGCTCCCTGTGTGCGGCCAGACTCAGTTGCAGCAGATGCACAACTGCGCTTTAAATGCAGCAGATCCCGACGCTCTCTCGGAACGGACCATCCCGGGGAAGGTCATTTGTCTCTCAGCTGTCAATAAAAGGCAGAAGAGCAATTCCCTGTGCAAATGCTGCCTGCTTGCTCTGCTACCGGGGTATCCCGCCGTCCTTCAAAGCAGCCAGAGAAAAAAATAACCGTGGGGAGTAAGAAATAGTTTTCTTTGCTAAAAAGTAATAGGCGCAGCAGACCCAGAGCAGCTCGGCGAGAGGCTGAGACCTGCCTGAGCAGGTACCTGCCGCTGAGCTCCGACACCAGAGCTGTCTGCGCGCCTGGTGCTCTCGGTTCCTCCCCCCCCGAGGGGTTTGCACCCTTTCTGGCGTGCCCTTCGCCGCGCTGTGCTGGGCCAGAGCGGCCACGCAGCATCGCCCCTTTGGCAAGTGCTAATTGCAAAGGGCTGATGGCGGGGGCAGCGGTGGTGGCTCAGCACATGCCACCACCGAGGCTTGGTGGCCCTGCCGGGATGCCACCGCCTCGCCCGGGGGTCCCTGAGTTATCCGTCGAAATGCAGCAGCCGCACACGCTCTCCGCAGAGGCGGGAGCGCGTTTCAGTGTCGGTGCATCGCTCGCAGGTAGCTGATGGCACCCAACGGTCCTGGCAGCGAGCAGGCAGGGAGCGGGCAGGAGCACCGGGGCTGCCCACAGGCTGCGGCACTCCTCTCCCCAGAGACGCTGGAGCTGCATGAAAGCGCCTCATCTCACCCTTAATCTTCAACTTTTGTTTCAAGCTTTTAATTGTGAAATATTCTGTGTGCATTTCATGCGCATAATTATGGGGCAAAAGATGGTGATAAAATAGTTTAAATTAATAAGATTATTAAGTAACCTCTGCTGCTGGTAATTCCTCACTCGAACAGGCGCGCCGTTCACAGTAATTAGTTTTCTGCTTCGCTGGAGCATGCTTAAAGGAGCTGGGAGGTTTTTTTGGGGAGAGAAAGCTGTAAAGCCGAGCTCGTAGCAGAACATGGATTTGTCAATGGAAGGTGACAGTGGGGAAACGTCCCTCCTGCCCCCCGTGCCGTGGTGGTGGGGTTGGGTCTGTGGGGTGGTCTGTGCGGGGCGGGGGCCCGGGGCACCGCTCTGCTGCCCGCACCCCCGCGGGCTCTGCCCGGGCAGGGGCTCCCCGCGGGCTCTGCTCACAGCTTGCGCGGCCCCGGCACTGCAGCCATCGCCCTGTTGTGCCAGGCCCCTGCCACGGGATTATTTTTTCCCTGTGGGTGACGGATGGCGGAGCGCTCTGTGAAGGGCGGTGCCACATGGAAGGAACGCCTTGCAATTTATTGCCCGAGTAATTAATGAACAGGTCGACACCATCAGCCTGGCTTTGCAGAGATAACCAGAGCCTTCGCAGGCCAGTCGTCTTGCCTGGGCCACAAAACAACGTCCTTCTGCAAGGAAAGAGGGTGAACAAGAGCCTCTCATCTTGGCTGCAGTGCTGGTCGGTGCTGTGCAGGCAGGGCACTGTTTTGGTTAATTTTATTAGTTTTCATCCGCATGGAGTGCTGGATGTCCAGCCCCAGGGCTGTGAGCAGTGCTGCCGTACGCTGCAGCCGTGACCGTGAGCATCCCTGCGCCCACGGTGTGCCTGCCTGCCCGCACCCCTGCCTGCCTGCACCCCTGCCCGCCCGCACCCCTGCCTGCCTGCACCCCTGCCTGCAGCTCTGCCTGCCCACATGTCTGCCTGCCTGCAGCTCTGCCTGCGCACACCCCTGCCTGCCCGCACCCCTGCCTGCCCGCACCCCTGCCTGCCTGCACCCCTGCCCGCCCGCACCCCTGCCTGCCTGCACCCCTGCCTGCAGCTCTGCCTGCCCACATGTCTGCCTGCCTGCAGCTCTGCCTGCGCACACCCCTGCCCGCAGCTCTGCCTGCCCACATGTCTGCCTGCCCGCACCCCTGCCTGCCTGCACCTCTGCCCGCACCCCTGCCTGCCCGCACCCCTGCCTGCACCCCTGCCTGCCTGCATCCCTGCCCACCTGCACCCCTGCCCGCAGCTCTGCCTGCCCGCAGCTCTGCCTGCCCGCACCCCTGCCTGCCCGCACCCCTGCCGCACGCAGCCATCAATTCAGCCCCAGCAGGGAAGAGCTGCTGGGGAAGCAGGGCCCACGCTGCTGGTTTTTGGGGGACCGGTGACGGGCAGGGGGAGGGCAGAGGGCTGGAGCCGGAGAGCTGCAGCCAGGGCTCTGCGCGAGGCATCGCAGCGCTGGCGATTGCTGCAAATAAACCCAGTTGTTAATTTTGCAGTGTCAGTCGTTCGGCAGTTCGTTTTGGTTAGCTAAAGGCAAACATCTGTGACTGTAATGCAGAAAGCCTCCCTATTACCTATGTCAACAATTTTATTTTTAAAACAGTGCGCAGAGTGAGAGGTGCATCCCTTATCTGGTGTACGGCGGCCGCATATGTAACACCATCATATAATTAACAGTCAAGATCATTTACATTGTCGCTTAGCTAATTTTCATAATGTTTTCTTTATTATCAGAGGAAGAAATTAACCCAAGAATTTATTTACATACTAGTCTCAAACAGTAACAGCTTGCTAATTGCCTGTTAGGTGATTAATAAGCTTACAGCAGATGCTAATGAATCGAGAGCTCACTGTTTCAAAGGTGCTCTTGCAGCATGCTTGTGTTTTGGCAGCTTAATTAGTGCAATAATTATGTACTTGTTGCTCCTTCTTTCAAGCAAATACTGTCAAATGCTTAAAAGATTAAAGAGAATTATATCGCTGAGAACTAGCTGTGCTTAAGTATTCTGCTTTTGCTAACTTCCCTGTTGTTTCCAAAATGGGGATGGATAAATGCAATCTCGGCGCAGGCGAAGCAGCACGTTTTTAACGGGTTGGCTGGTGCAGAGCCGTCGGCTGCTCCTCACCCCCGGTCCCTGCTCGCCCCCGTAGCCGTGGTTTTGCAGAGAGTTCGATCGAGATGGGGACCGAAACACTGCGGAAATCTCCCGAGCCAAGGCTGGGGGGGCTCCGCCAGCCTTTCCCCGTGGGAGCTTTTCAAACCACCTTGGAAATCTCTCGGAACGGGAGATGTTCCGTGCCACGAGGGTGCATTTGGGGTAAAGATCTTTGTCCTGCGCAATGTGGGAGCTGGGCCGGGTGGTACCGGTGGTGCTCAGTGATGCTAAAGCCACGACAGGACCTGTAAGAGTCCGCGCTTCTGGGCCTTGCTGGTCTTTCTCCAGGAAGAGGGGGTGAAGCAGCGTGGAGGGGAATGGTGCTGTGCTGCACCGGCCATTCTGGGTTTCCACCTTGAGGGCGAAGCGGCACAGTTAAATCTTTCGGGATGAGGTGGAGAGATGTCCCTGTTTGCTGTCACGGGTAATTGCTCCTCTCTCTTGGTTGTCTCCCTGGCATCCAGAGCTTGCAGACCTCCCTCATAACCCCCTCTCCTCTCCTTTCCAGGCTGGGAAGTCCTGCCCCATCGGCTCTCTCAGCCACCCCCAGGGATTGCGCGCCAGGGCAAGCCAGGCAGGGCAGCTGCCACACACCTCGCCCTGCACCTTTCCCAGTTCCCTTCGGTGCCGCAGGGACCGGAGCGGGTGCAGAGCTCAAGGTGTGAGCAGCCCCAGCTCCACGCCGCGGCACCGAGGTATCCCTCTGTCCCCCTCCAGCACTGCCTGTGCCTGGCTGGGCAGGACGGCGGGGGTGGCCCCTGCAGCTCCTTCCCGAGCGGTTCCAGCTCCCTCGAACCCAGCGCCGTGCACGCAGAGTCGGGGGTGAAGCGTCGGGACTGAGTCGCAGCGGGCTGGCGGCGAGGAGGTGGGAAGCTGCTGCGGAGAAGCAGCTCGCGAGCGTCCTGCCCCGCGCGCTGGGGACGGAGCGATGTCCCCGCCTGAAGGAGCAGGCGTGGGAGGCCGTGGAGAGCCTCTCGACTGCTGAGACACCCGTCCCTGGGGGGAACGGCGGGCAGCCGGGGCTGGAGACCGCTCCAGCAATCTCCCGTTTCCTTGGTGACAGCCGGGATCTCTCCGCTGCACAAGAGCTTGGGCTTGGCGGGTGGAGAGGAGCCTTTTTTTCTGGGTATGACACTGTATGATTTGGTGTGGGGTTCCAAAGGGCCTCATCGTTTTGAGTCTGAGCGGCTGGGCGACGGCAGAGCCCCTCCAGCCCCGTCCACCTTCCCCGGGACGCAGGCACCGCTCGCAGCAGCGGGCTCCTTGCTCCGACTCCTTTCGCAGTAGCTGTTGCCATCTTGTTTAATTCCAGCATTATCTGATTGTCACAGTGTGTTTCTCTATATTAGGCAGCAAGCCAATTTGTTACTTAACCTGTAATTGCACTTTAATATAAGCTATCTCAAAAATGTATTTTCGGAGCGAGTCTTATAAACACATGATATGCTCCTAATATCAAACCACTGTATTCTTTGGGAGGAGGCTCTTAGGAGGATTTGGCACCGGTTCTGTTAGTTTTAGTCGCTGATGCTTTATCACGGGCTGACACGCTGTTCATCATTAAAGGGCACAGCCCTTAGGATTTTGCTGTACGTAAAAAATGACTTCTTCCCAGGAATTTACTATGAATGTGATTTGTTGCTGATTTGTTGACTTGAACCTTGGGAAACCCACAAATCTTCTAACTTCAGCTGAGATCACGTTATTGTGGGCAATGTGGTGCTTTTTGGTTTGCGAAATGCAAATAGGAAGACCTCACCTAGAATAATAGCAAGAATAACTTTCAGCAGTGTTAATAGAGCTGCCAATGGCTGCTGGCAGATTCACTTTTTAATAACTCCAATTTTGCAAATTAAATGCTGATAAGATGTTTTACTATCATCCTGTGTTAGTTCCCCGCTGCAGTCGTAGGGGAGGGAAGGTATTCAATCTCCATCTCAACTCATTAATTTTAAAAAGTTGGCCAGTATTTGCGAAGTGTTAAGCATATAAAAATTAATGTTGACAAATCTTTGAGGAATAGAATGAAACAAAAGAAATCAATTAAGGAAACAGCCTGCGGTTATATTTTATAATCTAAATTGTGCTCAGCCTTGCAGTAGAAGTTACCAGCAAACCCTGGTGCCGAATGGAAATCTTAGGAGGGGAAGTTGGGGCTGAGGAAGGAATTCAGTATTTGCTGAAACTACATAAAATTGTGATGACGCCAGTGTGGGTCTCCTCGGGGTCCGGTCACCAGCTCGCGCGTTGGCAATCTCCCGCGGGGGAGCGGGGCCCCGGCGAGCAACGGGAAAAGCCTTAATGGACTTAGTGGGCTTTGCATGAGGGCTCCTACGAGATGTCTTGATGCAAACCACGAGGCGTGTTGCATGTAAGGCTGTTTCTGGATGTTTGCACGGTTTCACTATTTACGCTGCGTCCCGACGTTCTTGCAGGTTTGGTGTGCTTGAAGGGGGGTGTCCAAGAGCGGTTCTCTATTGGGTTATTGAGCTGCCTTTTGCCATTCGGGGCAATGTCGCGGCTTCAGGTCCCTCTCCAGGTGAAGAAGGAAACCCCAGCTGCCCTTGCCCTGCGTTCCAGACTCCCGACCATGCTCTGCAGAGGAGCAAGGCCACCCAGGTCCCTCCTCTGCCTGCTTCCAGGGCTGTTTGCAGCCTCCTGCCCGAGCTCTGGCTCAGAACATCCCTATGCCCTTGGGACTGCCTTTGCCAGAAGTAAAGGAGGTTTGGAAATTCCAGCTGACCACCCTCTCCTTGGAGGTCTTTGGGCTTTTAACCAACCTTCTTCATGTTCACACACCTCTGTTTTGACCCCGATGCAGCAGAGACCTCAGAGCCGGCTGGACAATGTGTGTGGCAAAGCGGTGAGCGCGTGGACGGAGGGCTCAGCGCCGAGGACCACCATTACTTGCACCTCCATNTCTATGATTCTATGATTCATCCTGAGCCCAGCACGCGCCTCCTTCGTTTTCCTTCACCATCCCTATCCCGAGGCAGTGCCCGGGGCTCCAGGAGCAGGGGACAGAGAGGGGACATCGAGCACCAGCTCATCCTCCGCCGTGACCCCTCGCCACGGCATCCCTGCCGAGGCCCTTGTTTAACCGCGGGACAGTGCTCCTCTGCTATCGGTGAGTCACTTCTGCTTAGGACAGCAGTATAAATTAATTTGGATGTCTGTGTGATCCTATCAGTGTTATCTCGGGCTTTGTATTTTAAGGCTTCTGTGGCCTTCAGAGTAAATAAGTGTTTTCTCCGGGTGACACATGAACCTAGAGGAGAAGGGTAAGTTGTCTTGGCTGGCTCTGGCACAGTAGTAGAAACCCTGCAGGGTTTTCACCACCAGTTGTCTAACTGGACTAATGTTTTATAACACGCAGGAAGGCGATGAAGGAAGCACCCCAAACCAGCACCCTGCGGGGGGGATCCCGCTTCCCCTTTCCCAGGCACGCTCCTGCCCCGGGCGGCATTCCCAGCTGGCTGCGCTGCCCGTGACCTTCTGCAAGTGCACAGCTCCGGCAAGGGCATGTGCTCGGCTAACAGCCGCCTCTCCTCCTCGGCGTTTTCTCCTCCTTTTCCAAAGCAAAATTATTGTATTGACCATTTGTTCCCATGTATTTTGTTTCTATGAAGATTTGGAAAGACCCGTAAGAAATTCAGAAGTCTGTATAGAAAATACAGCTGAAGAAGGAAGATCTCCATCCTGGGGAAGGGCAAAGGAAAGATCCATCAAAGGATATCTCTAGCATTCACTTAATTTTATTACCTTAAGTGACTTTATTACCTTCCTTTCGCTTTCTGTTGCATTCTAGCACTTATTTAATAAACCCCTCTCTGGTTTTAAATAGCAGTTTAGTTTTTATGGTAATGCTAAACTTAATCAGATGCTCAAATTAGCTTGAAATTAATTATATTGACAGCAATAACCCTTAGTTCCCTCTTCACGTCCTGTGTACAGATCTCCTTCAAGACTGTATTAAATGCCATTTAGACACAGAAATCAGTTGCAGCCCAGTTCCCCGCTGACGAGGGCCCGTCCCGCAGGCAGGGCTGGTGGCTGCGGGCCGTCCCCCGTGCCCTGGACGGGGAGGGGACAGACCAGAGTTTTGCAAGACGAACAACATCGGTTTGGGGATTGATGCTTCTCTTTTTCAAACGGACAAAATCTGAGCTTCCCCGAGCATCCCCGCTCGGGGTTCTGGGGCAGCCCAGAGGCACCACCTCGCCACGGAGAAAAACAAAGCACGGAGGAGCAGCGGGAGGTCCTCGGGCTGCCTTCATGTGTCAGGTGAACATCTGCAGCACCGGGACCTCCAGCTTTTGCTCAGGTAGGACTGACCCGTGAGGTCTGGCAGGGCAGAGGATGGGGGATGAGCGTGCCGTCACCATCCAGCATCGCCTGGGTTTCCTCCCAGCCAGCCCCGCCGAGCCCCGCGGCGGATGGGGGGTCACCGGCTGCACCCCCCGCCTGGGCGCTGGGCACCCGGGCTGCTCCGGCCTCGGGGCTCCCGCCGACACCTCTCGCAACATCTTTCGGCAGCAGCATCCCGCAGCCGCGCAGAGCCGCGGGAAATCAAACCGTGCGGAAGGACGCCGGGAGAGACGGCGCTTCTCCGCCCAGCATCGCTTTCACTGGCTTTTCACCATTTCTGTCCGAAAGCGCGTCCGTACTTTGTAGGGTGAGGAATCCTCTAGGAAAGTTTTTCCTGATGGAGCCCGCTCCTAGCCCAGGGCTGTCGTGCTCTGGCCGCGTTGGGTTTAAGGCAGCGTTATAAGCAGGGTGAGCTGGAGATCTCTCTGGCGACTTGGCTTGGGGCCCTGGACCTCCTGGCTGGCCCCAGCTCCCCCGAGCGCTCCCCGTGCCCGGGCGAGCTCCGTCACAGCCGAGGCCCCGGGAAGCAGAGCCTGGCCCGTGCCATGGGCGGGCTGCAGGCCATCCCCGGTGCCATCGCGGCTGGGAGGGCTGCAGCGAGGCCGCGGCTGAGCGTGGGAAGATGCCTTGCCTTTGCTCTCGGGGGCTTCTCTTGGAGCTGCCGCCGAATATCGCCGTGCGCTCTGCCGTCTGCACGGGAGCCTGGCCGGACCCAGCCCCTCCAGCGGCGGCTGCTATTGATAATTGCTCTGTGTTGGTGGAAAGCCATTTGTTATTGATGCCAGTTTAGAGGTCTTATTAGCTTAGCATGCCTCATTGCTCTGAAAAAAGAGAACTTCCCTCCTTTAACCCACGCCGTCCCGGCCCCGGCAGCGCGGCAGCTCTCTCCCGCGGGAGCATCGCCCGCCGCTCCGCCGCGGCGTGACCTTTCGCTGGGCCGCCCTGCGTGTCCCGGAGCA
This sequence comes from Pelecanoides urinatrix, assembly GCA_013400755.1. Classification (NCBI taxonomy): domain Eukaryota; kingdom Metazoa; phylum Chordata; class Aves; order Procellariiformes; family Procellariidae; genus Pelecanoides; species Pelecanoides urinatrix. The sequence goes on along the minus strand of VZTQ01000364.1, from coordinate 42,845 downwards.
CACAAGGTGTTAAACTGCATTAATTAGACTGATGTGATAGACCCTGCCAGCGCAGAGCAAGCCTGCCCCACTCCGCTTGCTTGCCCTGCAGTCGGATGTGATTTTGCATTTAAATAGCCAGAAGAGTTTGTAATATTAATGCATGGTTCATTGCCAGCGAAATTTGGGCTAGGTATACACTTCACTGGAGAGTGAAGACAGCCTGATTCATAGAGGATTCCTGCTAAATCTGCTGTAGGTTCCCAGGGACCTGGAAAATGCATTATGGTAAAAATCAACATGACCTTCTGAAAGCACCGCGCGGAGCCTGGATCCGTGTTGCTAACGCTGGAGCAATACTTGGCGCGGCAGAAGTCTCCCCCATTGTTTGCATTCTGGCTGGATGATAGAAAAGTAATCAAATTAGAATTAAAAAAAAAAACACAAATCGAGTGATATCCGCCGACTATGTTTAACTTGCGTGATATATGTTATCGTGTGCAGGCAAACACATGCCCCTATGCAATTGTCATGTTAAAGCTTGTTTTGCTTTTGATTGGCTCCGAGGCAGAATAATATGGGGGCTGTAATGTAAGTTGTTTTTCCTTTTGGAATGAATAACTCTTGCGGTAAAGCTGACACGAAGCATAAATTTGTTAAATTACATAAACATTATTGCGACCCATAAAATTCAATGAATCCTCGTCGCCTGTTTACTCATGGCTGGCTTTACTGTTTGCACAATGTAATTTAACGTGTCAATTTGCTCTCAAATAAAAAACATCTGGCCTTTTGACATGCCAAAAAAACTGCAGAGATGATCTGAGAAAGGAGCTAAAAGCCTGGGCTTTGCATAGCAGTTAGCAAGGGGCTCTTAAAAGGAAGCCAATATCATCCAGATCAATTGATGGCCTCTTGGCAAACCTACTTCTACAAACCCTGTAAGATTAGTAAATTTTATCCTAATTAAAATTAAGAAAAGCCATGGAAGGCTGGCACACGCTTTGCAATTACGTCTCCTGCCAATATTGACATCCATTCTATTGGATTTTTAAACAATCTTATTATTTTGTAATCATGAATAACAAGAAGAAAATTATACTTTTATAAGGGATTTTTATTCTGGACGAGCTATGGAGCCCCAGTAAATTAATTCACCTCCCTAAGCCCCTTAGCTCAAGATTCTGCTTGAAAATCTCAGACTTTGGTAGTCGGGCGCGTACGAACGTCCACGTACACACAGCTACACGCTAAGCAAGACCCGTAAATCTCGGCTTAATCCCTAATAAGCCGTAATACCTATCGCTCCCCCAGACAGAAGATGCTGACCTAAATAACAGGAGTTTAGAAGCCACATGTGGCCGAAATCCTCCCGCGAGCTCGCTCTGTGCGCGCAGCCTTGCCATCGACAGCTGCTCCCGCTGATTGATTGAGACATTTATGATTTGCATAGGAGACAGTTCGTGTAATTACGGATTACCGAATAAAGCCAATCGGTTGCAAAGATTAAGGAGGCCGCGTCCCGTAGGAGCTGTCAGAGAACCGCCCGGCAGTTCCCGGTCCTGGTTGCATCTTCAGGGCACAAAGCCTGGCCTGGGAGGTGGGAGCGCGGGTCCTGCCGCCCCGCCGTCCCGGCTCCGGGGGAGAACAAGCAGCCCCGCGCCGGGCCAGACATCAGCTTGTGGGGTAATTAAAAACCCTCTGGAAAAATCAGAGCGGATCCCCGCTATGAAATCAGGAGGTTACAGTGAGTTCAGGCATTGTTTTAATTAAGGGAGAGACATCTCTTCCTTAAGGGAACACTGAAATCACGTTACGGCCGATAGGAAAGATTTCCCATATTGTCAGCGAGGGTTAGACACATTTGTGCGTAAATAAATTGTGATTTCTTTTCACCCGCTAGGATAACACACAGTATTTTCTTTTAAAGTATATGGGGCTGGCGGTGGTTTTACTCTAATCAAGTTCTTGGCATTTCGCACAGGCTTATAATGGGACTCAAGTAGTTGCACATTTTCTGTAATTGGACTCGAGTAATTGCACATTTCTCTAAATGATTAATGAACGGAATTAAAAAGTTTGAAAAAAGTCGCCTGCTACGCTGCAGAAAATGTAACGTCAGTGGGGCTGGGGGGGAGGCCCTTACACAAATATTATGGGCTGGTGGCTAAGGGGCTACGCGAGAGAGGGGGTCCCTGCAGCCCCGGTGCTGCGGGTGGGAAGGGAAGGGGCTGGCGAAGAGCTGTTCCGCAGCGAGTCCCCGGCGGTGTAAAGCACAAAGCTTAGGTGGGGATTATCGGATCGAGATATTATAGAGATAACACGTGTCAAAGGTGACTTCTGCCAAGTTCTGTTTTATCATTCCTCGCAGTGGATAAAAAGAAAGAAATAAATTCCAGCACATGGATTTCTGCGGGGTTTTTACAGCGTAGCTATTGCAAGAGGATTTCTGCTTTTTTCCCCGTCCTGCGAGCTAGCGGGCGGATGACTCCTCTCCCTCTGCACTTATTTTCATTAAACGATGGTATTTGATAGGAGCGTTAGAAACATATGGTGCAAATCACTTGCTTTGGAAGTCGTCTTAGGAGGAAGAAAAAAAAAGAGCCGTGGATACCCATATGTAAAACCTGACTGCAAACATGACAAGGGGAAGGCTGATCCTGCCTGCTGCAGCTTCCAATCTGGAAATACTTACGTCTCTGATGACATTTGCTGGGCTGCGTGGAAAGATCCACCGCTTCCCGGGGCCTGCAGCCCGCGGCCAGATGTGGGGGGAGCGGGCGGGCTTGGGCACGAGTGAACTTGCAAGGAGACAAGTGCACCCATCTGCACCCAGTGCTTGGCTCCTGCACCCATCTCAGCTCCTGCACCCACGCTCGGCTCCTGCACCCACACGCGGCTCCTGCACCCACACGCGGCTCCTGCACCCACACGCGGCTCCTGCACCCACACGCGGCTCCTGCACCCACACGCGGCTCCTGCACCCACACGCGGCTCCTGCACCCACACGCGGCTCCTGCACCCACACGCGGCTCCTGCACCCACACGCGGCTCCTGCACCCACACGCGGCTCCTGCACCCACACGCGGCTCCTGCACCCACACGCGGCTCCTGCACCCACACGCGGCTCCTGCACCCACACGCGGCTCCTGCACCCACACGCGGCTCCTGCACCCACACGCGGCTCCTGCACCCACACGCGGCTCCTGCACCCACACGCGGCTCCTGCACCCACACGCGGCTCCTGCACCCACACGCGGCTCCTGCACCCGCCTCGGCTCCTGCACCCACCTCGGGTCCTGCACCCACCTTGGCTCCCGCTCCCACCTCGGCTCCTGCACCCCCTTGGCTCCTGCACCCACACGCAGCTCCTGCACCCCCTCGGCTCCTGCACCCCCTCGGCTCCTGCACCCCCTTGGCTCCTGCACCCCCCTCGGCTCCTGCACCCCCAGCCGTGCTGCCGGCAGCTGCAGGGGTGCCCGCACAATCTGCTCTTTCCTGCAGAGGTGTTGGTGACAGGGCGGGTGACGCTGGCGGTGGGGGCTCGGGGGTGCCCGCCCGCCCGCGCCGGGGCCGGGCTGTGCTCTGCGGCCGGGGGCCGGGGAGTTTTACCAGCCCAGCCCAGGTGCCTGTGCGGAAAGCCCAGGCCCAGGGAGCATCAGCCAGCCCTTGCCAGGGGACTTGCAGGGCGCAGCGTGGACCGGCAAGGCTGGGCAGTAGGATGTGCGACCAAATGCAACCAAGAAAGCAAAGAATAGTTTTTTCCTCCGTAATTTCAGCGTAATTTCAATTTGAATTAATTTTAATGCTTCAGTTTGCTAATGAGGATGAAAAATCTCTTCCCAACAGAAAATCCATGCTTTTCCCCATGGCGCAAACCCTGCGGGCGTGTGATGTGCACCCCGCGCTCTGCCTGGAGCAGGGACTCGCGCCACAGGCCACCGCGCGGCCCCGGCCCTCGTCCCCGCCGAGCCGGAGCGGCCCAGCACCGCTCTGCCCGCCTTGCGTCGGGGTTTCTGCGCTGATCTTCAGACTTGTGAAATAAATAACAATTCTGCAAGGACCCGCTGCCCTGTGCCCAGCACACGCCGCCTTGCTCTGCAGCCGCCCCGTCTCCCACCTCTTCACCGCTTTGCTTTCACGCCGCCGCCGCTCACACCGCGCCGAGCAGCCGGGCCGGGCGCGGGGGGGACGGGGTCACCCCGACAGCCGCCTCTTTGCAGCTTGAGCCGCATGAAAACGCGTCCTGCGCCCAGGGCGGGTGTGCAAAGTTACGGCCGGTTCAGGAGCAGCCACGCCGAGGGATTTGGAGGGAGGTGGGCTGCGGGAGCGCAGCTGGGACGCGTCGCTGGGGGCGAGTGCCCGCTGCCCGGGGGCTGCAGCGCAGCGGTCACCACCCTCCCGGGGAGAAAAGGGGCATCCTTGCTGCTACGAAAACGTAAGAAACCCGTGGCTTTGGGTTGCAAACGGGAAGGGTTTGGTGTGGGAGATGGGCAGCAGATCAGGAAAAGCAGCTCCGGGGTGTGCGTGGTTCCAGCCTCGGGCTGGGACTGCGGGAGGGGACTCCGGGTGCCGGCGCTGACCCTCTCCCTTACGCTGCCAAGTCTGCGGCCTCCCCTGCACTGGCTGGAAATGAGCGTTGTTGTCTTGTTTTGCTGTAGTTTTTGGCCACCGGCGGGTCCTGCTGGTTTCTGAGCGGTGCTCAGAGGCGTCGGCATTTTTTTCTGTCTGTCAGAGCAGGAGTTGCAGCATGGGAGGGGGGTCCTGCTTTTTTCCCAGATGTGCCGAGAATTACTCTCAACCAAGAGACCTTTCTGCTCCCAGAATTCAGGCATTGCTGAAAAATTGTTGAAAAAAGATTCTGAGATGCAAGATGATGGTTTAAACTAGGGAAGAAATGTTTTGGGGGGGGGGAAGAAGTGCTAAGGGCTTTGCTTGGCGCCTGCCGTGCCGAGGGGCTCCGGGCCAGGGCCGCGCAGCCGAGCTGGAAGCCGTGGGGGGAGGCACCAGGCGGGTGCGAGCTTTTGCCCCTCGGAGACGGGGACGTGAGTTTGAGGTCTGCAGCCCTGGCCTCGGCTCTCCCTCCCGGGGCAGCCGGAGCTGGGATGGATCCTGCGGGGAGAGGCGTGGGATCCATGAGAGCTGCAGGGTGGGCTGGGGGAGTGAGGGCTGGGTGTCCTGGCTTAAAATGAAGCTGAGCTGTTTTCGTAGGGGGTTGACTACTTCCCTGCAGCATAACCAGGCAATAAACCCACAGCACAGGAATTTTTTAAATGCCAATGCACACGAAGCTGATAACGCCGGACTATTGCTCCTCTGTGCGTGTGAAGAGTAGGAGCTGCCCATCGCCAGCCCAGGCTTCAGGCTCCTAATTAAACGCGGGGCCCCGCAGATCCCCTCTCACTCTAAACACTGGCACTTGATGGATGGCCTGTTGCTTCATCCCGGGGACGCCAAATAAAAGAAGATTAGAGGAGGTGCGTGGGGAGCGGCGTGCCGAGCCGCCAGGGACGGGGCTGAGCTGATATTAAACCCTGCACCCAGACTAAACACAACGGGGGGCTGCCGGCCCCTTCCCCGGCAGAGACGGGATCTGCCCGTGGCTCCTGCCCTGCGCTGCCTGCTCTGCCCGGGCGCATCGGCACGTCGGCACACGCCGGTGCACGGAGACAACGGGCACGGCCGGGCAGCGCTTGGCGGGGGATCTGCTTGGATCTGGTCCTGAGCAGCGTCAGGATGTGTCCCAGGCACCGCGGGCTCCTGCGCAGCACCACGATGTGTCCCAGGCACCGCCGGCTCCTGAGCAGCGTCAGGATGTGTCCCAGGCGCCCCGGGCGCCTGAGCAGCGCCACGATGGGTCCCAGGCACCGCGGGCTCCTGCGCAGCACCACGATGTGTCCCAGGCACCGCCGGCTCCTGAGCAGCGTCAGGATGTGTCCCAGGCGCCCCGGGCGCCTGAGCAGCGCCACGATGGGTCCCAGGCACCGCGGGCTCCTGCGCAGCACCACGATGTGTCCCAGGCACCGCCGGCTCCTGAGCAGCGTCAGGATGTGTCCCAGGCGCCCCGGGCGCCTGAGCAGCGCCACGATGGGTCCCAGGCACCGCGGGCTCCTGCGCAGCACCACGATGTGTCCCAGGCACCGCCGGCTCCTGAGCAGCGTCAGGATGTGTCCCAGGCGCCCCGGGCGCCTGAGCAGCGCCACGATGGGTCCCAGGCACCGCGGGCTCCTGCGCAGCACCACGATGTGTCCCAGGCACCGCCGGCTCCTGAGCAGCGTCAGGATGTGTCCCAGGCGCCCCGGGCGCCTGAGCAGCGCCACGATGGGTCCCAGGCACCGCGGGCTCCTGCGCAGCACCACGATGTGTCCCAGGCACCGCCGGCTCCTGAGCAGCGTCAGGATGTGTCCCAGGCGCCCCGGGCGCCTGAGCAGCGCCACGATGGGTCCCAGGCACCGCGGGCTCCTGCGCAGCACCACGATGTGTCCCAGGCACCGCCGGCTCCTGAGCAGCGTCAGGATGTGTCCCAGGCGCCCCGGGCTCCTCCGGCCGGGTGACGGTCCCCCCCGGCTCTGCCTGGCGCTGCCGTCCCGTCAGGAATGATGTCATTCCCACGCTGGCTTTGGCACCAGCCGCTTGGCCACGGTTGCTGGCCCGGGGACAGAGAGAGGATGGTCTGGGCACGCGGGGATGGCCAGATGGGATCACAGGGTGGGAGGAAAGGTGCAGCTTTCAAGTCTCTTTTATTCCCCTTTTCTGCTACAAATCAGCATCTCGCTAGATCCTCCTGTGCTTGAGTGGCACAGGGGTGGCAGCGACCGCTCGAAGCCTGCGCCGAGCTTTGCAGGAGGCCTCGGTGCGATGCAAGTCCCTCTTCGTCGTTCTGTGGGAAGGGTGGGAGAAGCCCCCCGCCCCGCCCCTGCCCCCCTGCGCCCAGAAAACGGGTGTTTTCCAGCACTCCAGGCCAGGAGAAGAGATTTAAAGGCCAGTTAGAGCAGGGCCCTCTGCCACCAGCATGTCCCACGGCCGGGGCTGCTGCCCACCCTCGGGAAGCACTGGTGCAGCGAGGAGCGTCGGGGAGGGAAAACCGCACCGAAATATCTGTCCTGGTGTGAGCTGGCAAAACCAAATAAGAGCGAAGCAGCAGCAAAATAGGATTTATAATACCCTCAGCTTCACTCTCCAATTTCAGCTTTGAAGATGAATGTTTGCTGCACTGTTATTCATTTATACATTATTTTTCCTATCTCCTGAGAGACACTGTGCTTCCCAACACACACACGCAAAACGCATTTACTTCTATTTCTAAAAATCATATCAGTTCTGCCTTAAAAGAACATGCTCATAAGGATCCTCATGTAAAGACCCATCTATGAAGACGCAATCCTTGTGGTGTGGGTTCACGCCGGGTGAGTAATTGCTCTGGAGGCCACGAAGCCACAGAGCTGTNCCAGCCGGAGCCAGGACAGATGGCTGCCTTAGATCCCCGGGTGATAAAACCTGCGTAATGTCCTGTTGCAAAAGGAACAATGAATGTAAATGAGTTGGAGAGGGTTTTATTATTAAAGGGAAGATAGATGGTTCAGCTATCTGGTGTGGGAAAAGCTAGTGTCCTTATTAAATGTAATTATCTGCAGCGTTAATAAAACCTTGCTGACTTCCCCGGGTCAGGCTGCCCTCTGCTTTAGCTGTGCTCACAAACGGTAACAGGCAGCAGCTGCAAGGGCCTGAAGAGGCGTTCGGAGGAGATGCCCAGCACGCCAAGCGCTTGCTAATTGCCGGTCAAGGACGAACATGGAGCCTGTCAGGGCTGCTGTTAAGCTGGCCATGCGGGACGAGGCGCCTGGCCGCGCTCGGAGCTGCGGGGAGGAGTTGTAGCAGCACGGCTCCGCGCCAGCACCGCGCCGGGGAGAGGCGGCTCCGGCCAGGCAGCTGCTGGGAAAAATTCGCCCGCCCGGAGGAAGGAAATGCTCTTCCCAGAGCGTGTGCGGGCACAGGGCACCCTCGTGCCCTTTGTCAGGCTCCTTCAGCTGGAGAAAGATGCTCGGACGCTCCTGGTGCCCGTCTTGCCCCGCGAGGGTGCTGGTGCTGGTGCTGGTGCTGGTGCTGGTGCTGGTGCAATAACGACGCTGCTGACCTCAAAGGGACGAGAACAAAAGCCGGGCCGTGGAGAGGAGGAGGCAACATCCAAAATGAGATGCTTTGGAGCGCTTTGATCTGCTGTTGTTTTAATTAATGCCTCTAATAAGAATGTGAGATTCTGGATAAAGGATACCTGGATCAACAATTTAATGAGCTTTCCCTTTGGAGGAGGTGCGAGTCTGCTGGCCGGGCGCGGAAACTTCCCAGCAGCGTCAGCGTGGGCTTGGCTGTCCTGGGAAAGCTCCGGAGCAGAGAGCAAGCAGAGGCAAAGGCTTCTGCTCGCTGCTGGGAAAACAAGCACCCTATTCCAGCCTTCCCTAAAAAAGCACAAACCAGTCTCCATCGCTTTTAAGAGATGCTTCCAACCTGAACTCTTACAGCTTCCACCAGCTGGAGAAAACCTCTGGGAAAACCAAAACGACCCTTTCTGGAGCGCAGACGGTCCAACGCGCTGTCACACCGTGTGTGTGCGGCAGAGGAGTGGTTAAAGACTTATTCCCCTTTCCTCTCCTTGAAGACTGGATGTTATTTTTTCAAGCAAGGGGAGTCAGAGGGGAGAGGCTGAGCAGGGTCCCCTGCCCACGGCCGGAGCGTGGGGCTGAGCTGGGAGCCGCTGACACCCAGGCAGTGGGAGCGGGGCGGGGGGACCGCTGCTTGTGCGCATCTCCGGGGGTGCACGAGGCTTTTTGCTCAGGAGTTGGCTGGGCCAGGGGATCTCCACCACACCTCGAAGGGTCTCAGCCGGTGAGACGAGCTGAGCTGAGCAGCGGATCTGCACAGCCACGGCAGCACGTTGAGGATAACCGGCACATCCGTGCCTGCCCGTGATAATCATCCTCCTAAGTAAATCAGCAGGGCAGGCAGCAAGCAGCGGGGTGAGCGGGGAGGAAAGCGGGAGAGGCAGAACCTCGCTGCCGGGGTGGTGGAACCTTCCCCCCGGGCTGCCGGAGGGGTAATTGATGGCTCTGGGTCTCCGCTCTGTTTAAATGGGCAGGCAAAAAAAGAGGCACGAGCCGTGCAGCGTTCCAGAGCGCAATGATCCAGAGAGCAGTTTGTGCCCCAAATCACAGAGCTGCCTCAGACTGAGGGAATTTTCTTGCATCAGATCCAGAGAAATTGCCCTTTGAAGCCAAACTCCATTTTAAAGGATGCAGCAGGGATGACGCAGCTGGGCCCAAGGAGGGGCCGAGAACCTGCAAATTCAGGCAAAACCTGCAAACCGTGTCCCTGCCTTCACTGGTGACAAAGCAAGGGCTGGGACAGCGACGGTTCTTGCTGGCCAGAGATCTGTAGAAACTGAGAAGCCCCCGTGTGCTCGCCCTCCGGTTTGGGATTCCCTGGGGCTTCTCCCTGCAAAAAAGGGGGATACCCGGAGGGCTGCCCGGCCGCCCCGGCCGCGAGCTGGGGAGAGGGGAACGGGGTGTGCCCGGCCGTTTGAGAGGAACCAGGAGTCACGCACCTCGCTCTGGCTGACTCTAATTAATCGCTCCGATGGAATAATTGCTCTTAAAATTCTGCTGTTGTACAATTGGGCAGCCCTGGGGTGGCCAGACGGACGGCCAGCACCCACGTCGCCCCGTTTTCCCCCCCGTGCTCAGCCCTGATGCTTCAGAGAGTGCCAGGACTGGACCAGGGCTGCTGGCACACATACCCAGGTGCCAGGCTGACCTGCAAGACCTCCAGATTCGCAGGCAGCGTTTTCTGATCTGAGCCCAGCTCTTTTCTGCGGTGGTAAATACCAGAGCACCGAAGTGGCTGCCGTGCCGCGGGCCGGGGGCGGCAGGTCCCACGGGCGGGCTGGGGATTTCAGCTGGAGAAGGTTTTTTTTTCAGTTTTGCCTGACCGAGGAATAAACAGAGGGAATTTTCCCCCCGATGCGTCTGTAAGTAATTTCAAGTTGGGAAGCTATCATTTTTCTAATGGCAACATTTGCTGTAAATTCATGGGGATGTCATCAGAGCTGTAGGACTCGGTCCAGCTCCCATCAAAGCCGGTGGAAATGGCTTTCTGCTTCCCACAGACCTCACCAGGGGCTGGATTTGGCCATCGAGCTGCTGTTCCAAAACACGGGGTGAATTCAGGGTGCTCCATACATAATTACCATTAACAGCAAGGACTGGCACATGGTCCTTCGGTCCTCCCTGGCTGCCAGAGTCATTAACCTGCCTTGGTTTTCCAGCATCGTTCTCCAGGCAGGTTGGCACCCGAGGTGACTGTCGAGCCATCCGAGAGACGGTCGCGGGTCCCGCAGCGCCGGCGCGCGATGCTTCGTGCTGGCAAGGCAGGGACGGCCCCGCAGAAGCCTTCCTCCCCCCAGAAATGGAGATTTTCGAAGGTGACTCAGCCCACGATGCCTGGTGGCTTTCCGAAACTGGTGTTCCCAGAAACACCCCAGTCCATAACAACCTCGCCTGTCTCACCTGGCATCGCTCACAGGAGAAACCCCTTTGGTCATGGGTATCCCATGGTTGCACAGACCTTCTTGCTATCGGAGACAGGGGTCTCCATTTTGCACCCAGCCGGGTTTTTTGGACGGGTAGGGTTGGCAGGAGCCGCAGAGACAAAACACTGTGGGTTTGCTCCGTCCTCTCCCAGGGTGCTGTGGTGCTTGGGAAGTGCCGCGGCCGAGCCGCAGACAGCAGGAGGGAGGATGCTGAGCTGCTTCATCCTCGCGGGGCGGCTGCCGGCCCCTGGCAGCTGTGGCAGCTCACGCCGTTGGCAGGGAGCACCGAGTTGAGCTAATGGTTATAAAAAAACCCCATTCCTTCTGGCATCTTCACCCCCTGCAGATCAGGAAGGAAAGCTGATTTTTTTGCAATTTCATTTACTACAGGCGGAAAGATTACTGTACAGGGCCGGCTCCCCTGTCCTCCAGCTAGTTAGAGCGCAATCCTGCTTAAATTGTCTTTTTGATAACTGTTCTGGCTGCAAGAACAGAGGTTTCTGTGGGGAATTCACACAGGGCTGCCTTCAACTTCCCCCATCCTTCATCTTGCAATATTACTCTTTACCTAGTAGAAGATATTCCTAATCGGCTTCACAAAAAGCAATAAAGCCTTTTCAACACTTCATTGGCTTTGACATTTAAGGCACGCAGCAGGCAGGAGCGCAGGTGGAGGAAGGTGCTCCCTGGCTGGAGCGGGGCGGAGGGAGGTGGGTGCTGCCGTCTTAGGGGGCATCGCTCCGGGATGGCCGCGGTCTCTGCAGCCCCCCGCAGCCCCCCGGGACCCCAGCCCACACCAGCCGGGGTCGGTGCCCGCGTGTTTCCCGGGTGGCTGCAGGTTCTTCGGTTCCTCCCTCCGCTCCGTAACCCGTGAACGGCTTTTTCCCACCTCGGAAGCTCTCTGCTTTGTGGGCTGCAGCTCCCCTGCCCCAGCTGTAATGGCTTAGTTTTATTAGCCTGTGACTGCAGACGCTAACCGTTGCCTACAAGCCCTGGGAGGATTTCAGCTGGAGTAGGAGTAGCGTGCTGAGCATCCTGGCACGATGCCTTTTCTCCTATAAAGCATCATGTTTCCAAATGGGTAATTACTGCACTGGGATTTATGCAGTACTTCCTCTAAGTGGTTGTGTGGGCTGCCATTCCTCGATGAATTAAAAAGGGAAAAAATAGAAAAGAAGAAGAAAAAAAAAAAAAAAGGAGCCGAAGCCGGCGGTGCTAGCGAGGCAAGGGCAGAAATGAGATCGCCTTGCGCTGCCCTTACCTGGCAATAAAGGGAAAGTGCTCTTTCAATTGAGCTGTTCCATTCTTTTGCCCTGAGGTATGAGAAGTAGATTGGATGAAAATTATCAGGCTCCCTGTCTAGAATAAATATTCTTGAAATGGAGCAAGTCATAAATAAGCAAGCAGCAATATCCTGGGTTATGAAGATATAATTTCTATCTTTAATAGCTGAGTAGGCCCCGGGGACTGTCTGGAAGTGGCCTGCCTGGCCCCGGTATTGATGAGGGGAAAAATACAAACAAGCGAAAAAAAGCTTTTGTTTCTTTAACCCTGAAACTATTGATATTTGGAGGGAAATAACGACGTGCTGCGGCTGAAACCTGCGCCTCCCTTCGCCGCAGAGAGCGGCCAGCTGCTTCGGTGGGATCAGCCGGGGCTTAGCCCCGGGAAGCCACCCCGGGCTCCCACCCTGGCACCACGGTTGCCGGCGGCACCGCGGCTGCATCCCCGGCCGGCGGAACCGCCGGCCGGGGATGCAGCCGCGGTGCCGCCGGCAGCAGCCCCGTGGTGCCAGGAGGGGACGGGGACCTCACGCAGCGGCTGGGACCCTCCCCACCTTCGCAGGAGCACGTCCCTGCCAGGGAGAGTTTCATAAAATGGGTGTATTTATTTATTTATCGGAAACTGCAAGGTGGGACGATAATTCGTAAGAGTTGCCTGGGTGAAGCTGCAATTTTGATGGGATTAGCCTTAATGGTTTTATTTTTAAAAGCCATTTAATTACTAATCACCTCTCCCTTACGAGCTAATACATGCTAGCGCTGTTTAAAGCGGTCTGTTCGGGGGCTTTGCCGGCGGGCAGCTGGGCGGCTCTTTAGAGCTTCTTAAAAATGTCCTGCTTTTCCTGAGCCCCGGCTGAGCTGTCTGCGCCGCGACAAGGGGGGGGGGCAGATGCTGCACGGGCTCGGGGTGGAAAATTGGCACAATCCTGCGCTTTTACAGCCGCAAAACCAAGAGATATGCCTTGTTTCTGCCTTACTCGGTGTAACAGCCTGCAGCGGTCCTTGGGGAATGTCCTGAGCGGTGTCTGGGGATGCCGACGGGTGTCATTCGGGGGGCGGGGGGGTTGTTCGCCCCTCCGACAGCATCGGGGACCGGTGTTGGGGGCTGCGGTGCTCCCGACCCCGGTGCTCCCGCCCCAGCCAACCCCAGCCCCTTAATTTATAACACAACAGAAACCATTCCTTAATCTGTTAATTAGATGGAGTGACATGGATATAACTCCTTTCATTTCTGGGCCACTGACATGGTTAAGAACTGAAGTCTACTGTTTTGGAAAGAAAACGCTGTAAATTGCCCATCATGTGAGATCTGTGTCACCTTCCACCGCAACCCCACGTGAACGGCTGCTGCGAATCCATCACCCAAGCCTTGCTAGGGGAAGATTGCACCATTATTAAATTATATGTTTTTTAAAAAACGACACACTGATCTGTTTCGTACCAGTAAATACGTGATTTACATTTAATTCTGAGTAACCTTTCCATGATCAGTGAGGTGTGAAGGAATTTAATGACACAAAGCTACATTTATGAAGAGACCATTCATATTCATTAGGCTCACGCATTAACAATCCTGCCAGTAACATCTCTCTAGCACACGCTTTACTGCTGCAGTTTATGGGGGCTAAGAGCCGAGTGAGCTGCGGCACCCGCACCCCTGCACAGACAGACCCACCGACCATCTCATCTAGACAGAAATAAATGAAAACAGGGCTTGAAACTGGACGTTCCTAGGTTTGGCAGGGGAAGAGCTGGGACCGTCCGTCTGGTTTAGAGGAGAGATTTAGGTGAGAATGAGAAGCCTAGAGGGGAAAACCTTCATTATCTTTGCCATGTTTAGAAAGGAGGATGTATTGAGGTCACTGATCACCTTCCTTAAAGCATCCAAAAAATGAGAGGCCAAAGGAAAACCCACCCTGGGGTGACACTGCTGCGGTGGAGAGCACAGCTCCAGCTTCTGGCGTGGGCAGTCGTCACGAATCAGACTTGGCATCCCAAATAATGCAGGTTGGAGATAAAAAACCCTAAAATCAAGACTCGGGGTTTGCCATTCTGGTTCTCACCTGTGTTCTTCATTTCTGGGTTTGCTGCTGGTTGCATGGATGTGGGACGAAGAGGGGCTGGAGAGGTTTGGGAGAGATCCCCGGGGAGTCCCCCTGGCTGGGCAGGGTTAACGCTGCCCGCGGCGTTACAGCAGGACCCCGGCTCTTAAAACCCATCAGCGCCCGGGGCTCCACGCGCAGGGGTTCCTCTGCTGAAGGGTTTCTCATATCAAACGCGCCCCAGTTCAAGCCCACAGCTCCCTGCTGGGGCACTTCTGGGGGTGGGAGTGCCACGGATAAGGCACGGAAATAACAAGGACACTCCTTGGAAAAAAAACAAACCCAGCCCACATCAACAGGTTACGGCTCCATCTTTGGAAGCACGTGGAACTTCAGTCCCCTATAGGATCTGTAAGGTGTGGGTCACTGCCATGGAAGGTACAGCTGGCCAGACCAGCTTCGGGGCACCTACTGTCATGGGATGATGGGGATCTCCTGGCATCCCGTAGCTGGGCCTAAGCTCATCTCTACTTAGCACACGTAAAACATGCTGTTAGAGGAAATTAAAACGTGGCTGGCATTAGAATATCTCCTACAAGCCCCCGCCTGATGGCAAAGCAAATGAACCGCAACTGCCTGCATTGAAAAATAATTGGGCGTATTAGGATGCCATAAGCAAATAACCAAAGCGGAGGCACTCTGCTGCCCGCTGGCAGCCCTGCCGGCGCGCCCGGCTCCGGGACACGCTCGGGCCGCTGGAAGGGACCCAAGCAGAGTGGGACAATGGGGCATCTCTCTGCTGCCCATGCCAGGGGGGATGCCGGTGCTCCCCTCTGCCGCTCAGCGCGGTCCCACGCCTGCCAGCCCTCCCCCAGCAAAAATATTTCGCCTTAATCCATTATGAAGCCCCCAGGCGATTGCTCTGAAAGCGGGCAGGGAAGCAGCCCGCGTGCTGGGGAGAGCCCCGAGCACCTCTGCGACCTTGGGAGCGCAGTTTATTTTTCCAGCTTCTTATCTTCGTCCCAAAGGGGTCATGTGCCGTTTCCCGCTCCGGCCGTCGAGAGCAGGCGTGCAAACCCCTGGAGCCAGCGCCGGGACGAGATGCCAAGGGAGCCACCGGCGCCTCGGCCGAGCCCCCTGCCCCGCATCCCCCTTGGCAGGGGCCCCGGCAGCCCCGGCAGCGGTTTTATCCCTCCGGCTCCGTTGGGGCTGGCTTGCACCTGCATCCCAGCCCCAGCTGCTGTAACGGGAGCCGGTTGGCGGCTCTGCCCGCCCCGTGCAGCCCCCAGCCCTCCCCTCACCCGTCCCAGCAGCTCTACATTAGCCTCCCGCTGCCCCGCTCCTCCTTCCCTGCAACGCCTTGTTGTTTGCCTGCTACCCCGCGATAAGATAATAATTCCCCTTCCCTTCGGTCCGCTTCCTTGAAGGTGTTTATAGAAATATTTCTTTCTCCTTTAGGCATCTTCTTCTGCACCCTGAGCTCCCACGGCCCCTGGGCACTCCTGGCCCCGCGGCGCTGCCGGCTGCCCCCATGATCCCCGTCCTCCGGGATGGATGGACCAGACACCCGTCCCAGCAACAGGACCACGATTTTCCTCCTGAACGTTGCTTCAGATCCAGTAGAAAGAATAAGAAGGACCCTTTGCACTGTACAAACACCCGCAGACCCTGGCTGTCCGCGGCATGCCGCTCCGCTGCCGGTGCGACACAGGGCACAGCGAGAGGTGACGGGCGAGCGCACCGTATTTACCAGCCATCTTCCCGGGAAAAACGCCTTTTAAAGCAGATGACATTGTAACGTGCCCACTTTCAGAGCAGGGAGAAGCAGTCTTAAGGGCTGCCTGTGCTGCAAACGAAACATTAATTAATTTACCAGCAGGAAGGATATAAATAACTAAATCAGATGGTGCGACTTATTCATGAGGTCCTGATGGAAGGCAATTGTTATTCCTGGCTGTGCAGGTTAATGAACACGCTCTCCTTTCCCCAGCATCACACACTAAAAATACAAGCGGGCCAAGTCGTGCCCGGCGGCTCCCGTCCCCCCCAGCCCGCCGGCCCCGGGGGGGCCCCAGCACACGGACCCTCGGAGGGGCCAGAGGTTTGGGGCAGGTCATGGACTTGGGGCAGGAAGGAGAAGCCAAGTGTGGGGAGAGGAAGGGGAGATGCTGCCAAACAGCCAGAAATTCAGCCGGGTTTGAGCACCCCTTCCCTTTCCTGGGTACAGGAAAGGCCTCGTACAGGCTGAGAACATTATTTAGGGATTAACTGCAGCGTTCCTGAGGTTTTGGCTTTATGGCATCCTTGATTTCTCGTGAAGTTGGGTATACGTTGTTCTTCTAAGACTGGTGCAATGTCAATTGGCCGTTCGTGAATATGCACTGGTCTCCCTAACGCACGCATCTTCTGCGGAGGGTGCGTGTGGTTATCGCTCAGCAACAACCCAGCGCTACAGGCGCTAAATCAAATTATTGCTCTGCCCCAACAAACATGGCTAAATATTTCAGCCAAGGACTGAAGGTGATAAAGCGGCCGGGGAAGTACCAGCAGCTCCGCTCGTTGCCGAACCGGAGCTCCCCAAAGCCCCGGCTGGGGGTCTGGGGCCGTGCCGGGGGCACCCGGCGGGGCGGGGGGGGCAGCGGTCCTCTGGGGCTGCGGGTGCCCCTCCGCCCCGGGGAGAAACCGCGTGCGCCGCGGGATGGCAGGACGTCTGCTGGTTTCAGGAAGATCCCTCCTGTTCTGCTCTTATTATGGGATGGGTTAACTGAAAAGCACATTGCCCTCATATCCAGTCCTTGCTTTAGCTTGCTGCCCTGACTCGGTAGACGGTGACAGCTCCGAACAGCACAGCAGCAGGCTTTCAGCATGTAATTAGTGGTACACGCTAATCAGGGATGAGCGAACAAGCCCGCTGAAGAGCGGGGGTCTCTGCTAACCCAAGTCGAGCCCCTCTTACGTTACAGCAAAGGTGGGCTGTGGGGAGGGGGCGAGGACAAGCCTCGTGCCCCCAGCCCAGCCGCCCTCAGCAGCTCATGGGTCACCCCGTGGGTGCCTGAGCACACAGTTATCCGGCTTCAAACTCAGCCACAGACCAGAACCGAGTCCCCTTTCCTGCGTGACAGCCCAGGAGACCACCGCCAGCCACGCTGCAGCCCAGGAGGGCCCCCCCAGCTCCCCGCCACTAGCCATCCCACCAAGGGCAGCTCTGGGCACCGGCAGCACCATGCATGCCAGGGCAGCACCATGCATGGCAGAGCAGCACCGTGCATGCCAGAGCAGCACCATACATGCCAGGGCAGCACCGTGCATGCCAGAGCAGCACCATACATGCCAGGGCAGCACCGTGCATGCCAGAGCAGCACCGCGCATGCCAGGGTAGCACCGTGCATGCCAGGGCAGCACCGTGCATGCCGGAGCAGCACCGTGCATGCTGGAGCAGCACTGCGTGTGCCGGAGCAGCACCGTGCATGGCAGAGCAGCACCATGCATGCCGGAGCAGCACCATACATGCCAGGGCAGCACCATACATGCCAGGGCAGCACCGTGCATGCCGGAGCAGCACCGTGCATGCCAGGGCAGCACCGTGCATACCAGGGCAGCACCACGCATGCCGGAGCAGCACCGCGCGTGCCGGAGCAGCACCGCCAGCCCCTGCCCTCGGCAAGGTCGTGCTAACGAGGGCTCCATGCACCTCGGTTGAATCCTTCAACCAACACGCTGGGGACATCCCCTGCGCCGAGCGAGGGCATCCCGCATCCCGGGAGGAGCAAACCCCTCTCCTGCCTCCTCGACCAGGCAGCGAGCGGAGGCGGCGGGTCCCCTCTGACCCACGGCAGCTTGTACTCTCGCTCTGGCAGATCTTGCCTTGTTTCCCCTTGAGCAGAGATTTTCTACAATGTGCTGCCTTTTCATTTGCCAGTGCTTAAAAGGATTGGAAAGATTAGGAGATTTCAATTTAGCAGCAGGCAGGCAGTATGTCAGGCAGATTCCTGCTCCAGAATAACATGCCCTAATCAATAACACCAGACCACAGCCCACAAAACTGCTCTAAAGTGAAAACAAGATTTTTTTTTAAAGGAGGGAACTAAAAAAAAAAGAAAAAGCGAGCAAGCCCCAACCATCCCTGCTTTCAGTTTCTGTGCCTGTGTACACTCGGTTAATGAGAGTTTGTAAAGCACAGGCCAATATATAACTAAAATTGGTTAAGTTGAACCAGCCACTCAGCCTGTCCTCTCTGAGTTTACCAAAGCCCTGGTTTTATTTGCCCAGATTCAAGGTGCTGCTTGCGGAGAAAGAGGAAAGCTGGGCACCCAAGGTGGTGGGTGCCCATCCCGGAGCAGCCGGCAGCTGGAGCCAGCTCAGGGGAGAGACCTGGTCTGAGCTGTGCCGACCAGCATCCCTCAGCCTGGGATGGCACCTCAGCATCCCTCAGCCTGTGGTACCTCAGCATCCCTCAGCCTGTGGTACCTCAGCATCCCTCAGCCTGTGGTACCTCAGCATCCCTCAGCCTGTGGTACCTCAGCATCCCTCAGCCTGGGACGGCACCTCAGCATCCCTCAGCCTGGGATGGTACCTCAGCATCCCTCAGCCTGGGACAGCACCTCAGCATCCCTCAGCCTGGGACGGCACCTCAGCCTTGCGCCTGCACATGGGCTGGCTGTTATTAAAACGTGTAGCGCCAGTCAGCACCCAGCGATCGGCACTGAGATATCATTGTCATCTGCCGTAGCGTGACTTTTTTTTTTTCTCCTCTCTTTTCACTTTGATTGGAATGGAGCCTCCTGGGAGACGTGAACTCATCGCAAATGGCTTCCCAGGGATGGGAGCAAATGAAATGTAACAAATCTCCATTTGCAATTTTGGGGGCACGTGACTGGAATGGGAAACGGGATGGCGGAGCTGAGCTCTTCCTCGGTGCATTACCAAGCAGTTAGTGGCTGCTGCCTGCTAAAATAAACCCTTTATCACCTTCATCCTTCATTTCCGTTGCAGCTAAATAATATGGCAAAACAGCTCAGCCCGTCCCATTTAGCCCAGGACTTCGGCTTCCCTGATGTGTGCAAGAAAGAAAATACTTTATTTCAGCTTCCTTCAGAGCTCTGTAACCCTCCATTCAAAATGAGGCTTTCAAGACGCTCTCACGGTGCCACGGAGCTCCCGTGCCCGGTGAGCCCTGTGCATGCACTGTGCCGTGCCATGCCGTGCCATGCCGTGCCGTGCCATGCCGTGCCATGCCGTATTGTGCCGTGCCGTGCCATGTCATGCCATGCCATGCCATGCCGCACCGTGTCATGCCATGCCAACCCCTGCCAAAGTCCCCGCAGTTTCAGCCGCGCTCGTGCATCTCTGCTGGTCACGGCTCCCCGTGGCTTTGCCGGGGGCGCCGGCAGAGTCCCCCTCTGCCCACACCCCGGCATTTCTCTCTCAATTAGTCCGGGCCGTTCCACCCCGCGGGCAGAGCCGAAGCCGTCCCTAATCACGCTGCCGCTGCGCGGGGAAACCAGCCTTCCCGCGGCACAGCCCCGCGTCGCTCAATTACCGCTAATGGGCACGGGGCTGCTCCAGCTGAAACACACTGTTCCAGAATGATGGTTTTATTTTTTAACCTCCCAGCAGGATCAATTGCGATTGTCGCTCAACTGGAAGGCTAAACAGGGCCGAGCTCGCTGGCCTCAGGTGGATTTGTTTAACAGCCTTGTTGCGTTAGAGAGTTTCATGTTCTTGCAGCAAAACTGCAAAGTTGCCTCCCAGCTGCTGACCAGTGCGTTCCAGTCCCCGCCTCACGCAGCCCTGGTGACGCTGGTGCCCCACTCCTGCAGCAGGCCTGCAGAGCTTCTGTTTTATTCTAACTTCCTAAATACAATGTGCCGTCTCCGTGGCACAGATGTGAGCCCGACCAGAGGCTGGGCACCTACCTTGCCCAGGGTCAAGCAGCAGTCCCTGGGCTTCGCTGGGAGACCAGAGCCCGCTCTCGGGAGCACTAACGTGTCCTGTGACCATGAGCTGGCCAAGAACAAAGCCACTTAGTCGTTTTAGAAACAAACTCAAAAACAAAACAAAAAAATCCTTGCTGGCCAACAACCTTCAGAAGAACATCCCTGGCCGTCCGCTGAATCTCCATCCCACCTAAGCAGGGGTCTGGCCCGCAGGGTGGGCACAGGAGCTGTGGGCTCGTCCTTCACCTTTGGGGTTTCTCGGTTAAGTTTTTTTACTGTGAATGCTGATGATGGGCTCAAAGACAGAAAGTATTTCCAGCGGAGATTGCCCAGCACGGGGGCCTTTGTGCCAGGACTGCGGTACTCGCACAGCGCCTGCGGAGGTTTCGCTCTCTCGGCTTTTGAAACACGTCAGGGCATTTCTGCCCCCGCCTTTGGGTTCCTCCTCGCCGGCTGTGCTGCGCCGCTGCCCTGTCCCTCGGCTCCCGCCCGTCCCTCGGCGCCCACAAAGTCCCTGCGCCGGTTGGGGATGTCACTGTGGGGCTGGGGGACGAGGCAGGGTGGCACGGGGGTGCGTGCCCGGGTGCACAGCGGGTGTCTGGGCAGGGGCGATGCTCGGCGCCGCAGAGGGGAGAGCAGCGAGAAGCCACAACACCCAGACCACGGGCGGGCTCGGCGGCACTGCCCAGCTCCTGCCCAGCATCCCTCCGCAGCGCGGCGGGGGATGCTGCCCTGCTCCGGCACGTCCACCTGCACAGCCCGCTCGTTACCACCTCGCTCGTTATTGCCGTGCCGGGATGCGGGGCAAGCGCAGCGCTTGGGGACGGGCTGGGTGCTGGTGCTGACCCCGGTGCAGGGAGCCTGGATCGGGTGCATCGTCCCTGGGGGAAATTTGTGTCCTTCCCACCCCGTCTCCCCGGCACCCCGTGCAGCTCAGCCGGGGACGGGGGACCCGGCTCACCCCTCGAGTCACACCGTGGCACCTCCAGCACCGAGGGAGACCTCACCTCGTGTCGGCTGGGTGCGGGTTTGGGTCAAGGCTTGAGTTTTCTGCTCTGTCAGAGCCCCGACCCCCTGCACCCGTGGGTGCACCTCGGTCCTGGTGGTGCAGGGTGCTGTGCAGGTCCGTGACCGCAGATTCGATTTATTTTTGATTCTGCGGTCCTGGTGGTGCAGGGTGCTGTGCAGGTCCGTGACCGCAGATTCGATTTATTTTTGATTCTTTGTGATTGACAAACCTGAAATGTTTGGGCCCTGGGGTTTTGGGTTCTTTTTGGCTTGTTTTATAAATATCCCAGCGGCTTTGGCAACCGAATGAAAATGCTGAGCCTGACGAGTAACAGATGTAACTTTACAAAAGCATTAACCGATCTGCGGGGTTAAGTAGATGTGAATGCAAACACAAAAATCCCTGGTTTTGTGCGCTCTGGCCGGGAAAGCCCCGTCCTACCCCAATTACTCACGTCCTGCCCTGCTCTCGGTCCCTCTCTGGGCCAGCCACGCTTTTGCACGCCCGCGGCGGTGCCGCCTCCGCAGGGCCCGGCTCTGGGGACACGTTCCCAGGAGGATGGCGGGGTCACCCATGGCGGGGCTGGGATGCAGCTGGGAAGCCAGCCCTGGTCCCCAGCCCAGCCATGCCGTGCCCTCGCCGTGATGGCCACCACGCAGAGCAGTGCTGGTGGCCGGAGGCGGGGGGTGCTGGCGGGGTGCTGCGGGTCCCGGTTCCAACGGGGTGCTGCAGGTCCCGGTGCCGGTGGGGTGCTGCGGGTCCCGGTGCCAGCGGGGTGCTGCGGGTCCCGGTGCCGGCGAGGTGCTGCGGGTCCTGGTGCCAGCAGGGTGCTGCAGGTCCCGGTGCCGGCGAGGTGCTGCGGGTCCCGGTGCCAGGGGAGTGTACGGCCGAAGTGGAGGTTCGATTGAGAACAAACTATGAGTCCCGGTGTCGGCGGGGTGCTGCGGGTCCCGGTGCCGGCGGGGTGCTGCAGGTCCCGGTGCCGGCGGGGTGCTGCGGGTCCCGGTGCCACCTGGGGATGCTCTCGGGCATCTCGCCCTGGGCGCAGGGTGCTGCGGGATGCAAGGGGCAGAAATGCCTGGGGAGGGAATGTCCATGTCAGGAAGAGCACCGGGACAATGAGGTGAGGAGGGGGAGGCGACTGGGTGACATTTGGGGGAGCTTGCAGCGGGAGGCGATGGAAGTGAAGAGCAGCAGAGAGGGGCTGCAGCCCCCCAAGCCCTGCTCCGGGGCATTTCTGCCTCTCGGGATGCAGCTCTTCTCGCAGAGCTCCTGGCAGCGGGAGGCGATGGAAGTGAAGAGCAGCAGAGAGGGGCTGCAGCCCCCCAAGCCCTGCTCCGGGGCATTTCTGCCTCTCGGGATGCAGCTCTTCTCGCAGAGCTCCTGGCAGCGGGAGGCGATGGAAGTGAAGAGCAGCAGAGAGGGGCTGCAGCCCCCCAAGCCCTGCTCCGGGGCATTTCTGCCTCTCGGGATGCAGCTCTTCTCGCAGAGCTCCTGGCAGAGCAGTGACGGGACCTGGAGAGCGGAGCAGCTCGTGGGAGCATTGGCCACGTCCAGTGGCTGCCCTGGGTTTGGGGTCGGTCCCTCGTGTCCGCCCGGAGCCCTTGGGGCCGGGGCCAGCAGCGGGGCGGGCTGTGCTGGGCTGGGAGGGTGGTTCTTCACTCCTTTTTTTTTTCCAGGAGGAGAGTTAATTTTAACCGAACAAACAAAGAAGAAAGACTCTGCTAATGAGACACAGATGAATCTCGGCTGGCTCTGAGGGTGTTAGGGGAGCTGTTTTTCCAGCTCTAATAACCCAGCCTACAACAATGAACGAAGCTGATATTGTTTGTTATTGCTAATAGATGCTAATGATAACTTTATCTGCAGCTCTGAGAGGCTCCTGGCTGTCAGCGCTGGGGAGGTCCCTGTCACACGCACTCGCAGGGCGAGCGGCGGCATCCGAAACACGGTGCCGAGGGGCCGGTGCCGTTCAGGGCTGCGGGACTGTGTTCCCCCCCGCCGTCCCACCGAAGGACGGGCTCTGTGGCTGTGCCTCGGGTGGGAAGGGAGCCTGGGGAAGACCTGGGGCTCTCTCCGAGGGGATTAGCTCTGCTCCCACCCGCTGAGCAGGCGGGAAGGAGCTGCGGAGGACGGGGATGGAGAAACACTTTCTGATGGTGAGGGTGGCTGAGCGCTGGAAGAGGCTCTCCGGGGAGGCTGTGGACCTCCGTCCGCCCTTGGAGGCACTGGAGGGCCAGCAGCACGCGGTCCTGGGCAACCCCTTCCCGTTCGGGATGCTGGGTTAACGGCGGGTCTAAGGGAGGAATCGCCATCGGGCGCGGGATGGGTGGCCCCACGGATAGTCCGTGGCCAGTGAGAGGGTGGAAGAGCCCGAGCTGAGGCGATGGGGCGGCTGATGCAGGGGCTGCGCAGGGAGGGACGGGGCACCCAGCACCTTCTGCCAGGCAGGGCCACGTCTGGGGCTGCGCGGGAGCCTCTAATGGAGAACCAGCCCCTCTGGTGAGACGCATACCATTTCAAAGCCATGTTTTAGAGCCACACAGGCCACAGCATGTAATTTGTACCAGAAACTCGACTGAAAAAAACCTCAAAGACTTTAAAATGCTGAATAAAATGACAAGATTATAGGCAGGTCTCTGGGCTCTCCTTGGCAAGGGCCCTGCCTGCCCAAATTATCAAGCAGCTCCGCCGGGCTTTCTGGGTCCAGGAATGTTTCCCTGGGGAATTTCAGCAGCAGACACCCCAAACCACTTGCTTCGAAATCCTTTTCTCTTGAAAACGCTTGCTCTGATTTGTTAAAGAAATGATGCTAAAAGCGGAAGCCACCCCGGGGGCAGCTTGTTCCAACCAGCCCCTCTTATCATTTACCAGCTGCACCCGCGGTTATTTTTGCTGCTGGCTGGGTTCGACCCCCCCACCCCGGTCGCCGGCGCAGGGTCCTGCCGGCAGCTCTGGCCCCGGCACGGCGGGGCTGGCAGAAGGAGCTCCAGCCGCCGGCCCCGGCCGCAGCGGTGCAGCTCCGGCGGGGAGAAAACCGCAGGCAGCCGCGGCTCCGGTTCACACGCGACTGTTGAGCAGAAACTGCACGGAGGAAAAGGCAGCCGGGTGCGGGCTGCGAGAAAACAGCAGAGATATGCAAATGCAGTGGAAAAACTGACTGCGTGCAGAGGGGCCAGGTCAGCTTTGCCGTCTTGCAGCGGGGCAGTTTCTGCCGAGGCGTTTTCCGTCTCTCTCTTTTCCCCCCCCAAGTATCTGATTCCGTCAGAGAAGCCATTTCATGAGGTCTCTGCAGAGCCAGATCCTAATCAGCCTGGAGGTCGCTGGCTTGCAGGGAGGGAAGTGCTATCAGGAAAACAAAGCTATAAGAATCAAAAGGATATTTATTTTCATATCTACAAAACAAGCCTGCAGAGAGAAGTGCAAAGATGTTTGGTTTCCAGTGCTGAAGCTGAGCTCTGAAATCAATTCAGGATGGTTTGGGGTTGTCAGAAACGAAGAGGTAGGGTAGGTGTTTAGCTGAATCACAGTTAAGTACAGGAGATACCAAACACGGCCTTAAATCCATGCTTATTCAGGAAGGATCTTTAAGCGTGTAATTAACTTTAAGCACATGCTTAGGTGCCTTATGAGTGGTGATGCTTTGCTGAATTAGGGCTGTAATTATTGGGCTGCTACCGTATACCTGTTTACCCTTTGCCAGGCTTGCTTGCCCTGGCGTGGGCGCTCCCTGGCACGCTGCCCGGAGCATCGGCAGGGCAAGCCGGGCACACTGGCCCCGGGGAGGACTCTGGCTGCGTGTCTGCAGCCGGCAGGTCCTGGCAGTATTTGGGACCTCCAGGAATGAGCCACGGCAAAGCCCTTTGGGGTGCGGTACCGCTGCGGGCTAACCCAGGGGTCCAGCACCACCACAACCCCGAGCTCTGCTCCCCAGGCTTGCGACCAGCTGACTGCTGCAGAAACCTCCCCTTCCTCTTGTGCAAAGAGCCGGCACAGCCTTGTCGGCCGTGATGAACATCTGTAAGTCAAGCAGGGCTCTGGAGGGGCCAGCAGCCTCCTGCTGCGAGCCACGCACCGAGGGCCATCCCGGGCAGGGAGCTGCTCCGCCGGCATCGCTGGAGCCGGCTCCGCGTGCTCCTCCCAGCTCCCGACCTTCCCAAAGGGACAAAGAGCGCAGGCAGGAAAACACCACAAGGCCTTCAGAGACACGGGGCGATGTATTTATAGCCAAGGCTTTCATGTCGCAAAACACAGGAGGCCAAACTAAACATGCCGAGACTGCAAGAAAGCAGGAAACGAAACCAAATCGTCGCTTGCCAAAGCCTTCGAATGGGTGTGAAAGGCAAACGTGAGCAGAGCAGCCGCTGCCGGCTGCCTCTCGGCGTGGGCGGCCGAGCCGGGCTTTGCCGGCCCCGTCCTTGGCGCGGGCAGCCAGTTCCCATTCCAACCCCTGGCACGAAGGGGTTAACAGGCGAAGATTTTCCCATTTTCACTTGTCTCTGTCACACACTCTTGGGAGGGGTGGTTTGAGGTTTTGCAAAACAAATATAGCCTTCATTTGAAAACCACACTGGCTTTCGAGGGGCTCTGCGCGGAGCACAGCCCGCTGCTTGCCAGGCTCCCTCCCACCAGCTGCTGGGTTTTTTCTTTTTGGGGACCCCCTCCCGCACTCTGTGTCCCCTCCTTGCTTGTGTAAGACACCTTTGCCGTGCCCCTGTCCGTGCTCTGTCCTTGCCCCACATGCCGCAGCACGCTCCTCCTCGTGGAGCATCCTTAACCTCTACCAGCAGCACGCGTGTGACCCCGATGGCCCCGTCTGGGGACAGCACATTGCAGAGGGTCTCCGTGCTCGGGCTGCGGTGCACGGAGCCGGCTCGAGGCCAGCTCTGGCCCTGCCGGCTCTGCGGACAGCAGATCCCCTGCAGACGGGAGCTCAGGGGTCTGCTGTTCTCCCCAGGGCTCCCGGGGAGCGAGCCTGTCCCCGGCTGTCCCCAGGACCTGGGGGGACTCACTGGCCGTTCCACACCCGGCACGTGGGCTGCCGTCCCCATGCTTTGCTCTGCCCCAAAGCCTCTCACCGTGGCCCTTCCTTGCTCCCGAGGTTTCCTCCTGCAGCAGCCAGGACCCTGCCACCCTCTGCAGCCCAGAAGCCGCAGAGCGATAAGGACCCTGAGGACCCCAGCCGCTCTCCCACCAGCGCATCCCTCCGGCCCGTGGGTGGATGTGCCCAGCTCCCGCAGCCGTGGAGGGAACAGGCTGCGGGATTTGGACCGAAGCAGCTGCTTCGCCTCGCTGGCAGGAGCCGCTTCCTAACGAGCTGGTCGCGCTCGCGGCAGCGTGTAGCTGGTCCAACATGCCGTCAGTCGTCGCATCCCCAGCCCGTCTTGTCCAGGTTTAACCCAGCCGCTGTGCGCTGATGGCTTGACGCGCGTGTGGCTGGCGGAGCAGGGCAGAGCAGACCTGAGACACATCCCTCCATCGCCAGGGTCAGCCTCCCTCTGACCAGTCTGCCCTGGGAAAATCATTACCAGAAGCTATCGGTGGTTATCACCGGCGGGCAGAGCGCTCCGTGAGCAGCGTGCGCTGCTCTCGTCGGGGCCGGCTGTGGAGATGCACGTGTTCAACTTCCAGCTCTGCGCGGTGCCGGCTGACCCATCGGCTGCTGCGGCCAGAGGGGTGCTTGGAACGGCGCAGGGCAGGGGATGCCCTCCCTCTGCCCCTCCTTCCATCCTTCAGATGATTTTCCAGTGCCGGCGCCGGGGCAGTACGGGTGGTTAACTGTGACCTGGGTGAGAGGTGCTGGAGGAGAGGGACTGCCAGGGTGGAGCATCCCCTTCTCGAGCAGTAAAAGGCTTTTACAGGCCAGGAACCGCCTGGCCGTGGCCGGGGGCTGCAGAGCTGCCATCAAAAATATGCACCCTGCAAGTCCAAGCCTGATGCAAGAAGCGGCCCGTTTAGTCTAGTTTCACTAAAAGGACATTAAAACTTTAAGTGACTGCTGGCAGGTGGATACGTAGGGTCTGCTCTGGGCGGCTCTAGCATATCCCCGCGTGCCTGCCCTGCGGGGAGGTTTGCCGGTGCTGCGGGTAGCTCCGCAACGCACACGGCTGGTGGCACAGGGACAAGCTGCCGGGGAGCTGCTGCCGCCCGCCCGGGGCGCAGGAGTCGCCTGGGAGGATGCGGTCCTCCACCTCCCACCCTGAAGAAACTCTGTTAAGCTGTGCTCACTTCCTCCAAAATTGTTGACCGGGGTTAAGAGGATATTTTCCACGTATGACAGATTGCAACACCCAGCCTGGAACCAGAACAACACTGACTAAAGAACAAACCCCACATTTAACGTAGTGTAATGATTTCCACCTAGCTTAATGGCTGCGAAACAGAAACAAGTTATCGCTAGCACATCAAAGAGCTGGAAAAATGTAGTCAACGGTACCTTTGAGCTATTATGCATATCAAGTGGCAAGATACCATCGCAAATAATAAGGGATCTGCAGCGAGGTTGCACAAACAGCAGTGAAGCAATGCTTACCGTGCACCCTCCTCCCGGGGCACATCAAAAGCCCAAAGAGAAGGGCAACTAATTTCCGAAGAGCTGCACATCTAGAGGCGGTCGGAGGAGGAGAGGTGTGATGTCCTGAAGAGGAGGCTGGGTTGCGATACAGGTCAGTGGCCAAGGCGATAGGTTGGCACACAAGCTCGAGGGCTGAAGGGAAAAGCTTTGTGTGTCACCAGGTCTGACATAACCCCGGATGAACTCCTCATGCTCCCGGCTTTGGAGGCCAAAGCTTCCCTCACCTGGGAGTTGCTACATCTTCTTTCCAAGCTTCCTTCTTCACCAGGTGTTTTTTTTCCCAGTAAATAACAGGGAACTCACTGGGGGCAGTTGTAGCACACTTTTTATTTATCCCTTTCCTTTCGAGATGGCTTTCCTGTTACCTGCATTGGAAAGGCCATTAGGAATTTCTCTCTGCTTTCTGAGTAACCAGGTGCTTTACATACTCTAAGCATTGCCCATGTTAATGTCCCTCAAATAAATATTAGGAGTGTTAAACTTCCCCGTGCCAGCTCCCCTTGCCCAGGCTGTTCCTGCCGGTCCCTTTGGAGCAGGGGTGAGCAGCAGATCGCTGGAGCTGTCTGCCCTGTTAGCCCTAACGACGCGACAATGACGGCGGCTTACATGATATTTTCGGTGTCCCCCTCCTTAGAGCATCCAGGTGCAGGTGGGGTCTGTCACCCCTGCGGTGCCAGGGCGTCCTCGGCAGAGACACTGCCTGGGCCACCGCCACGGAGGGGACGATGGAGGGGACGATGGAGGGGATGGAGCAGGTCACTGCGACACGGAGAAAGGTGCGTCCCCCAAAGTTTGCTGAAGCCCTGGCACATCTCGCTTTATCTGCCCGAAGCAGGTGTCCGGCGGGGGGAGATAAGCCAGCGGGATGGGATCGGAGTGAGCTCGGCACACCTCAGCACCAGACGGCCCGGCCGCCGCTCGCTGCTTAGTAAGGCATTCCCAGTCCTCAGCAATTACAACACGAAGAAAGAAATACCCTTGACTTGCAAATGGCGTTGGGCAACGAATGAGTCTTTCTACCCACAGAACTAGCCCTGGGGCTTACCACGCCGCCTCAGTCTGACACAGTTAAATTTTCACAGCGAGTGCTGATGACAGAGGATTACAAGAAGGAACAGTCCATCCTCAGTAAATGGTTTCACTTGAGAGCTGCAACCCAATTTGCTAATTCCTCTGGTATTTCTGGCAGCAGCGCTGCTTGCTGCACGCCTTCCATGCTAACGTCTTCCTCAACCGGTACATCCTTCGGGGCTATCGTGATTCTGGAAGGGATTAAACCGGCCCATTGCTCACGCCTTACCAAACGTCCTTCGGTGGCTGTGGAGCTGCGTGTGTTCCTGGAGAAGCTGGGGAGGACGGCGTGGGCTGGGGAGCGTGGGACCCGGCTGGGAGGACGCTGTGTGGGACGTGGGGGGCGGCTGATCCCTGCTCTGCAGGCAGGGCAGAGGCGCACACTCCCACCCATTCGCATCACAGGTGCTTTTTAAATCGATTTTTTCACCCTCTTGTTTTGATCTGGTGCCAGTTTGCCCCACGCCCCAAGCCGTGTTGTGAATTCTGGACAACGAGGGTTTGAGCAGGAAAATCAAGTCACATGCGGACAGGAGCACTGGTTGCGGCCGCCCTTGGGTGCTGGGTTTGATCCGGCTTTGCCGTGGTCGACGGGGTCTTCCCCACCGTGAGTCACCACGCAGCACCGGGAGCCCGGGCTGGGTGGAGATGGGGATGGAGATTTGTGGCATCTCTTAACCATTGCCCACCTTGCTTCTTGGTGGGAAATACGCTCCGCTGCCGAGGCTGCTCCTCCTCTGCTGCCCCACCGCCCTGACGCTGGGTTTGCAGGTAGGACGGGACATCCCCAGCTTTGACAGCCCGCCCGGACCCCCCAGCGTGGCTGGCAGGGCCGGAGCTCCCAGCGTGACCATGTCTGGTACCACCTCCAGCTACGCTCCTGGCACGGCAGGAGAGATGCGCAGTCTCTGCTCCGAATCCGCAGTTACCTCCCTTGGGCAGGCGCTTTAGCACGGTTGTCCCATAAGCCCCAAAATGCCCGTTTCTGCCACCCTGAGATGCCCATGTCCCCCACCCGGAGATGCCCATGTCCCCCACCCTGATGCCCATGTCCCCCACGCTGAGATGCCCGTGTTCCCCACCCCGACGCCCGTGTCCCCCACCTGGAGATGCCCGTGTTCCCCACCCCGACGCCCGTGTCCCCCACCCGGAGATGCCCGTGTCCCCCACCCCGACACCCGTGTCCCCCACTGCAGGGCAGCTGCTCCGTCCCGCTGAGCAGGGCTGGGGTGATGCCACAGGGCGGACGGGGGCAGACCCTGAATCGCTGGTGCCTGGGTATTAACTTCATTTCTAACGATTCCGATGGTTGAATTTGCAATTATTTCTGTGTGGAAGTAGCTTTCCAACTCTGCTTGCAGAAGCCGTGGCCTGACACCACGTGTGCCCAGGACGGCTAATCCTCTGCCCGGAACGAAAGTAAGACAAACATTCCGGTTAAATGGAGCATTAAAGGAAGATCAAGATGGTATTAATATTCAATTAGAAATGATCAGGGTGAGACCAAGGCTCTTCTATTATGGCTTTGTTTGCAAGTGGCCTTTTCTTGCCACTGGAAGCTGGGTTGGGAGCAGGGGACCGTCCCCGTCTCCTCGCCGGGGACAGATGCTCCGGGCTCAGCTCGGCAGCAACGATGGAGGGACCAAGCGCTGGCCCTGAGCAGAGCCTGCGACTGCCGAAGCAGCCAGGAGAACGAGTGCAATAAACTAGCGAAATTGGAAAAGCAATTGCGATTTCTGGTGCTGAACCAGCCTGCTCTGAGTAAACCCGGGGAGGGGGAGCTGTCGCTCCGGCAGCGGAGCAACAAGTCCCACCCGGCGGGGAGGACTCCAGCCCCTCTTTGCAATTCCCGGAGCACAAAGGCAGGGCTGCATCGAGCCCGGGGCAGCAGAATAGCTGGGCTTGTTTGTGCTTCAAGGCTGCGCATGAATAAAACATCCCGGGAGCACAGGCTCCCTTTGTCTGGCTGGTAGCCGGGCGCTCTGGTTTTCGCCATGTGCGTACAACTTGGAGGGCAATATTTTAACGGGACGCTGCTTCTGACCAAAATAAACGACTGATTGTTCTGTCCCATCCTTCCCCAGCTGAGGGGGGGCTTCCTCCAGGCACCGGCCCCTTACCTCCTCGTGCCACTGGCGTCAGCGGGGTCGAAACATCCTTCCTCCCAAATGAGACCAAAGTCACCTCCCGCGAGATGGCTCTGCTGATGCTGCACGGCGTCGTCTCGAGAGGTAGAAAAAGCTGCTGTGGGTGCCTGCCTGTCCCACCTACTGAGTTTCTGCTGAGAAAAGTCTCATCAGAAATGAGTCACATGCAGAATAATTGAAATTTTTGATGTTTCGGAGGATAAAGGGGTCAGAGCAGCTCACCCAGAGCTCCGCCTGCATCCCGGAGAGGCCTCCTGCCTGCTCTGCTCTGCCTGCCGCGGGGCTGGGGAAGGGGGTTAAAGAGGGTTAATGCGGGATCCAGCCCAGAAGCACGGGGCTATCGCTGGACCTAAAGCTGAGCTCAGAGCTCTTGTCCTTGGTGGCTGGGACCGCATCTGCCACTGCCTGTGACAGCAAGACCGGCCTCGGGGATAGCGTAATCGCTGCGGTGCAGGGGACAGGGACGATGCTGCGGTGCTGGCGAGTGCCCCGGCGCTGCACGGTGCCGTGGCAGCGGTGCTGCTGCCATGGGTGCTGCTGGCTGGACCAGCCCCAAACTCCGGCGCTGCCCCGCAGGGTTGCAGCAGCTCGGGAGGGGATGGCGCGGGGCCAGCCCTTGTCCCGCTGGCACTGCGGTCCCCGAGCCGGCTGCAATGGCCACGGGGCTGGGGGGTTCGTCCCCACCTCTGCAGCAGCCAGGAGCCGGGGTGCCCTCCTGCGTCTGAGCTCAGGCACCAGTTTTCCTTTACATTTTTCATTTACTCCATCCCACGGCAAGCTGCGGGCCTTTAGGAATGTGGTTAACGGTTCGTCTGCCTCCCGCTGCCCTCAGCCATCACGCAGATACAAACAGCCCTGCCTCGCCTGCTGCTTCGGCCGGCGCTTGCCGTGTTCCTCGACATCTCCAGCGCTGCCCCGCGCTCCCGTCGCAGCAGAGGGACGAGCACTCGGGCTGCTCCGCGGCACCGTGCCCCTTCCCCGCACCGTGTGATGGATCGCGCACGAGCCGATGCCCTGCCGCAAACAACCCGGGTTTGGAGGGGGTTGCGACACCTGCCCGGGCTGTGCTTGCAGATGCTTTTGGGTCTCTGCTCCTGAGCATCCTCCCGGCCCTGGGAGGGGACTGGGGGAGCCCACACTGGGGCCATCCCAGCTCACCGCTGGGCCAGGGTCAAACTGGGGGAAAAAAATAAAGAAACAAGGTTTTGCTGGAAAACCCCGACGTCCCAGGGGAGCAGCAGCAGGCACGGGAGTGGAAGAGCTGCTCTGGCCTCGGCTGGTTCCCCCAACCCAGAAATAACTGGGCAAAAGTCATTCCCCCACTGAGCCGCACTGCAGATATCACTTACGATAACAATAATAATAATAACAATAACAACAATAATAATAATAAAAAACAAGCAGTACACTGGGAGCCTAATGGAGCAGAGTCTGCAGCGATGGAGTTATTTACCCACACCCGATGCCACAGTCCCTGTGCCCGGTGCCCGGTGCAGAGCCGGGGCCATGCAGGAGCCTCTCCCCGAGGCCCCGAGCAGCGCCGGGCACTCGCCGTCACTGTGTCCCCTGGCTCCGGCGCCGGTGCCGTCCCTGCAGCCGCTGCTCGGGGTGCAAATCCGAGCTGCCCGCACTCGGCAGGGCCGTGGGTGCTCTGGGGGTGCTTTTGGATGGTTTGTTATGAAAAGCAGAGCCTGTAAATCCTACCAGAAAAGTGATGGGGCCACGTTTTTCTCTGAACCTTTTCTTACAGAAGAAACCATTCCACGGCTGTTCGGCTTAAGGAAAAGCTGTTGAGGTGAAAAAAAAGATTAAAAGGTCTGATATTTTTTCCCCAAAGAAACAGCAACAATTTTGATGGCACCACATTAGTGACAAAATGTTCCTTCCAAACAGGCGGTTTATAATTGGAGACAAGGATTTTTTTTTTTTAATTCCCAGCCAAGTGTGATTTCAGCGGCTCTGGCGAGGACGGTGAGCGCGTCTCCCCCCCACTACCCCGTGCCGGAGCCCGCTGGGGCCAGGCACCCATCCGGCAC
This sequence comes from Pelecanoides urinatrix, assembly GCA_013400755.1. Lineage (NCBI taxonomy): Eukaryota > Metazoa > Chordata > Aves > Procellariiformes > Procellariidae > Pelecanoides > Pelecanoides urinatrix. The sequence goes on along the minus strand of VZTQ01000364.1, from coordinate 10,186 downwards.
CGGTCCCAGCACCCAGCGCAGGCAGGGGCTGCACTGGCATCTGTGGTGGTGGCATCTGTGTCCCCTCCCGCGCCGGCTGCCTCCTCCGGGGTGGCACACTGGCCCCGACTGCAGCCGGGATGTGCTTATATAGGGCTGTATTTTGGGGGAGGAGTGGGTTGGGGAGGGAGGAGAGCTCCCAGTCATCGCAGGGATGAGCCGTGGAAAAGCGGGTGCTGGCTTAATACCGCCGGAGACACATGGGAGAGAAGAAATGCAGGAGGAGTGGCATGTGATACTTGATTGCTCGCTACAGGCATGTTGGCTCCGCATGTGTAAAAACAATAATTAAACGTAAGATGTGGGAGGATTATTAAAGGTTTTATGGCATCTAATCCTTTTTGAAACCTTTCTGTAGGCTGGAATCTGAGGCTAGAGCAATAAAAATGCAAACTACACCCAGATTAATTCCGTGCACCATTATTTTCCCTCCCCGGCCCATGCCCTCGGTGTTTACGGGGCTGTGGGAGCTGGCTGGCAGGCGGGAGCCCGGATGGGCATCGCCTTGCGCTGGCGGGGAGGGGATGGGTGGGAGCTGGTGAGATGCTGCGGCCGCGGCCCCTCCAGCCTGCGCAGCCCCGCGCCGGCCCCGCGGGGACCGGGAGGGGACAGGGCTGGGGAGCGCAGCCAGCTCCGTGCGGGACCCGCCTTGGCGCAGGGTCACGTATGCGTGTGAACGTACAGCCGTATACATCAACTCCATCTTCCGGCGATGCCCCTCGGGCGCTGCTCCCGCCCCTCTGTCTGGGGACTGAGCTGGGCAATTCCCCCGCGAGATGTCGTGGAAAAAAATAAATAAATGAAGGTGCCTTTCGCATTTCAAAGCTGGGAGATATTTTTTTTTCCCCTCCTTCAGAATGGCTTATCTCCATGAAATTAGTAATTGGTGTTTCTTTCTGAGGCCGGGTAAGCGCCAGTAGCCGGTAACACCCACACGACACTCCGTTCTCCCCGAGAGGCCCCGCAGCCAAAGCAGAGAGGCTAATAAAAATAATAACAAGGGAAAAAAAAAAAAAAAAAGCAGAAAGTGCTGAAATCAGATTTTACTTTTCCTTTTGCTTCCCCGGTGTTTTTCAGGTGTGCCAAGCAGCGTCAGACCGGGCAGAAAGGCGCGGCGGGCGGGTTTCGGGCACCCTTCGGCGGGTGCTCGCCGGGGGAGAGGAGCGACGTGAGCCGGGGCGAGCCGGGCTGGAGCAGGGTGCTCCCTCCCGGGGCAGCAGCGGTGCGTCCCGGCCCCGACCGGCCCTTCTCCAGGCCTGGGTAGAGACGCGTATTTACAAAACCCTGTTTCATCTCCAAAGCGCCCTCGGGGCAGCATCCTCCTCCCCCGGAGCTCCCGGCCTCGTCGCTCGTCTGGCACGTCGGGGCGGCAACCTCCAGCCAAAACAGGTTTTGGCTTATGATTTCCAGCCTGCTCATTAACTTTGGGTTCTTCTGGTTGGCTTCATTAATTTTTTTTCCATGGCTGCCAGCTCATCCTAACCCTTGTGCTGGTGCTTGGAGACCCCCCGCTTCCAGGGACCCAAACCAGGCTCCTGGGGGGTTCCCCTGGCAGCGTCACCCAGCGGGCTGGGGGCACGGGGACCCCCCCGGGCGGCTCCAGCGGCCGGCGGTGCCTTGGCTGGGGCAGCTGAGAATGGAGGCGCGGGGCCGTTCCCGGGGAGGGTGTGCCGGCTGCCTCACCGAGGGCTGCGGCAGATCCTTATCGCCAGCAGTACATCCAAACCTCCCCGAAAACAAAACCCGCCTGCCAGCGGCGGGGCGAGCGGCCGGCGAGCTCTGCGCACATCCCGGGGATCCAGCGGCACATCCCTCCTAATCCCCTTTGAGCTGCTAATGTCGTACCCGCCCTGAGAGCCGGTGGTTATCAGTGTGGGAGATCCTGGGCGCAGCTCGACGCCCCGGCCATGCCGCAGCTTCCCAATCTGTCTTGCATCTCTATTGCTCTGGCTAAGGCTGCGCCATCGCCGAAGGAGAGGCGGTGGATGTCAGCCCGCTCCCGCTCGGCTGTTGCGCCGGTTGGATGCCCCAGTCTGGCAGCAGAGACACTGGGGCAGACTGGGAGGGTATAAAAGGGGGCAGGAGCCTCGGGGGGGGTCCTCGGCTGCACCCCTCCTGGCCCCGGCCCACGGCAGACACCTGGCCATGGTTTTGCTCCTCGGTCCGGTGATTCACGCTGCTCACCAGCTACCTGAGCGGGTTAATTACCTTAATAAATATAAATTACAGTGTGAATTAGAGCACGCTGTGGTTTCTAGCCTGGGCTTTAATGAGCGCCCCATTTACTCCGGAGTCACCCGCTGCAGACACCTTGGGGGATGACTGAGGTTGCCATGGCTTGGCCCTGAGCACGGGGGAGGTGACACGTCCTCGGGGAGGTGACACGTCCTCGGGCAGGAGCCGCGGACCCCCCCGCGCCCCCTCCGCACACTGCGCATCCCTCCCCTCTGCCCCAGCCACGGCTGGGAGATGCAGGCACCCGCCGCCAAGCAGGGAGCATGGATGGAGAAGCCATTAGGCGTTTGGGTTTAATTAAGATGAGTCCTGAGGGAAGTGCACACGCAGCTCCTGGGGTCATTTAAACAGGGGAGCGGCTGAATGGGTTGGGGTACAAAGCGGGCTGAGCTCCCTCTGCGTTAGGGCTCCTTGCTGGCAGGCGGAGGACCGGCCCCCCCTGCCAGCCTCGGCAGCAGCCCGGCACCCTCCGCCACCCCGACTTCTTACAGGAGTCAGGCCCTAGTGAATCGCTGTAATTTCTGTATTTTTTTATATTTCTTTTCTCGGGCAAGCCAAAAGCACAAAAATTGCTATGAATTGATTTTTGGACATCAAGTTTAGATGGGTCATATTTGCCTAGGTTTTAATGCCTGGTGTCTATAGCTTGCGCTTCCATCATCCCATTACACGGATGACAAGCAGGCCAGCACCACAGAGAAGAAACAAATTACCTAATAAATCAAGCACCTAGGATATAAAGCGGACAGTGTTATTAGGCTGCTACAGAGAGGGATAGTAACAGATAGGGATGGATCCGGGCTGAAATGGTGGGAGAGGGGGCCGTCTGTCTGCTTCGCCACGAACGGTTGCAGAGGGCTGGTCTGCATCCGGAGCCGCGCGCGTCGTGCTGGGCTCGGCTGTGCCGGGATGCTCGATGGGCCGTGCGCCGGCTCTATAACATTTATTTCATAAAAGGCTCTGTGAAGCGAGTTCCTGGGCACGCTGACCGGGAGGAGGTTAATGGGGTTGGAGGGGTGTTTTTATTAGCCTCTCCCTTTCTCTGAATCCTCCTTGCAAGTTCCCATCGCTTTAACGAGAAATTCTGAGGGGTTAGAAATGAGCCTGCTCCAAACCATCAGGTCTTTGCGGCCTTCATTGCAAAGCACTGATTTCATTGTGGGATTATAATTAGCAACTACAATGCCATAATTATGCACCACTTAACTTCTTGGCTTTAATATCTGTGTGAGCCAGCATTAAAGCAAGCGAGCAGGATCCCGGTGCTTGATTGTGGGGGAAATATAGATGGAAGAAGGCATTTCCAAAGGGGGAGTCATTCCTGGCGTGCAGCTAAACCTGCCCTCTCCCAGAGCAATTGCTATTGTTCTCTGTGAGAACGGAGCGCGGCTCTGGGACGGAGCGAGCCCTCGGCCCCCGGCCCCGCCGGGGCAATAGGCAGAGGAACAAAAGAGGGCTGCAGGAAGGAAATGCTTCATAACCTTCGAAAGGCTCCCTCTAAGCAGAAGAAATGCTTTTGATTTTTATCACTTTTGTTCTTTCAAATAACCTACCCTTAACCTTTTCGTGTTTCCTTTTCTGGGACAGCAAGATAGTGCTGGGAGTGCTTGTAACTCTTGGCTCTAGGGTGCTGATGGGGAAGCCTTGGATTTCTTTTTTGGTGTTCCTTACCTCGTGTCCCATTTGTCTCTTCACCTACAGCAGAGTCATCTCCGCTTTAGCATCCGCCTCTTTTGAGGCCCTGCTTGGGACCGCGCTTTGCGGGGCTGGGTCCCCACCGCATGCCAGCACCCCGGGGGATGCCGTGCCCCAGGGAATGCCATGCCCGGGGGATGCCATACCCCAGGGGATGCCGTGCCCGGGGGATGCCGTACCCCGGGGGATGCCGTGCCCGGGGGATGCCATGCCCTGGGGGATGCTGTACCTGGGGGGATGCCATGCCCTGGGGGATGCTGTGCCTGGGGGATGCCATGCCCCGGGGGATGCCGTGCCCCGGGGGATGTTGTGCCTGGGGAGCGGAGCAGCTGCGCCCGGTGGCCCCCGGCCTGCCCTGGTCCCTGGGCTAACTTGATTTTCTCGCCTTGCACAAGCAAGTGGGTGTTCCTTGAAGTCCACTGTAGCCCTCAGCCTCCGTGTCATTTAACTCGTCAAAAGCTGCCCTGCAACTCATTATTCTGGATGAATTAAATTGTTTGTAATTGATAAATTATGCAAAAGTGCCTGCCAATTCCGAAATGTAGAGCTGATATCAACCCACCCAGGGGGACTCATTCTAATTTTATCTCAGCCTTGCATTGTGCCTTGCCTGCTTGATGTATGTTGTATTGATTTAACAAGGCTCCTGGGAATTAGGTTGATTTTCTAATTTTATCCTCTAGATGAAATGAATCAGATTTAAATACAATGAGGGCATTGTCTGCCTTGGGTAGTGCGGCAAAGAGTCCTCTGGCCTGATGGGCGGCTGTGCTCGCGAAGGGGGTCGTGTCACCCCGACGCATCTCCCGAGGACCAGACCCACCCTGGCCTCCCCCGAGCCCGTGCCCCCGCGCTGCCCCCCCAGACGCGGGGCACCCGACGGCGGACGCTCCCCGCGCTTTTCCTGCCCACCATCCCCCCGGACCGCAGCGGAGCAGGAAACGTGAGATTGCTCTCAAAATAGCCCTGGCTTTTCTACCGGGGAGGGTTGCTGGAGCCGCTGTGATGATCCGAGGATGACATTGGCATGAGCAGTAATGTTAGTACTAAAAAGGAGCTTAGGAAAAGATTAAGGCTGTATTTTTTCCATGCTTGTTCAATTCTACATGGTAATAGTCTATAGAGGGGATAATGGAAGAACTTGATTCATGTATCGGGTGCATCTTTGCAATCTTTGCCTGAGAAATTCTCATTACAGTGAATCCAAGGGTGTTTCCAGTCCCCTGGAGCCTCCCAGGGGCTGAGGGCAGGAGGCTCAGACCGTTATCACCTCCAGCTGGGAGGACTTTCAAAAAGCAGTATCTGATGCCCGACACAGCTGCGCTCTGCCAAGAATCACTTTGACCCACCCTTTCCCCCGCATCCGCCTATCAGATAACTGGGACAATTAGGAGATCATGACCATAAATAATCTAGATTATGCAAGGAAAAGCTGTGGTTAGGATAATATGTTCTGATGTGGTGGATTCAAAAGGCTGGAAGAGACCTTTGGCTTCTGGATCTGGCTCAAAATGGTGGGTTTGAAGGAGGTGGGTGGCTCAGAGGATAAAGATCCAGCCGAGGACATGGGCACTGTGGGCTTTGCTCTGTCCCTGGTTTCCTGGTGTGACTGTGGCTGAATCTCTTCAGGGCTTGATTTTTGTAGACACTTACCAGAACTGGTGGAAAAGCCCCAGGATGTCTGGATGCGGGGTCTTCATCTGCCTTCAGACCCTGCTGCAGCCCAGGATGGGACTGCGTGCCGTGGCCCTTGCAGTGCTTTGGGTTGGAGATGCCCGAAGGCAATTCCCAGCAAGCTGGATGCGGTGCTGGGGGGCAGCCGGGGGGCCCATCCCTCCTGGGCGGAGGGGAGCTAGTCCTGCCCCAGCTCCAGGCTCCTGGCACTGAGCAAGGTCCCGACTTCTGCTCTTATTGCTGCGCTTTATTGCAAGGGTTTTATCCCTGGGATATAGGATGCAGCCTGGAAACCTCTCTGGGATTCCTGGGTGGAAGCTGCCATCCATGGGGAACGCCACTAATCCGGTGGAGGAGTGCTTGGCCCCGGTGTTACGAGTCGGGACAGCATCCCCAAGCATCCCCACGCCGGGGAGCCTGTCCGGGAGCGCTGGCTGGGAACCAGACGGGCAGCGGGCGAGGGAAGATGCTCTGCGGTTCAGCTAAACCCTCCCCTGCCTGCTGAACCTGAGTGCCAGGCTGGGTTCAACCCGGGGGGTGAACGGGGCTCTGAACCCCGGTCAATCCCCCGCGGTCCCGCTGGAGGAGTGGGGGCTGTCCTGCAGAGCCGTTCCTGCCGGGTGGGCTGGCTCCAGCCACCGCTCCCGGACAGCCCGGGAGGAAGGGACGAGCTCGGCAGATTCTTCTGGTTGTGATGATAAACACGGAGGAGCCAGCAAGCACATTTCCATGCAGGAATTCTGCATAACTTGTCTGTGCATAAGGTTCAGCGGCCCTCAGGCAGCCAAAATAGAATTGAAATTAATTTTTTTTTACTTTTGTTTTAAATTAATATGCATGTTTTCCTTACAACTAGGACTAGCTATTTTCTCCCCCCTCCCTCCTGCCCTCAAGACCTTTAGGGCTTGTAACTGGCCTGTTGTCTATTATATACTTGCAGTATATGGGAATATGCTAAAATACATATTTTGGTGCTTCTTTGGCTGTTGAGAATAGGGTTGTTAGCAGGAGGAAGATGGGTTGGATGCCTGGGTGGGGAAGTCCCCAAGAAGCTCCTGTTAGAGCTTCAGGAGGGTCTGAGTGCGGGAGGGGGGATCCTCCTCCCCCCTCCCCGGGGGATCCGGGGGCTGCTTTGCTGAGCCGGGGTCTGGTCCCAGGCGTGTGCTGGGCTGGAGGGCACCGGAGCCCTGTGCCGGCCGTGCCCTGCGCCCTCCACCGCAGCTCTCGGGCCGGGAGCTCCTCTCCCCCCGGGCCAGGGCTCTGCTAAAGACCATATTGATCCCTCCTTCCAGCACGGACCCTGTTAGGACTGGGAAAATTGCTGTGCTGCGAGAGCAGCTTCCCTGAGAATGAGAATTTGTAGTGTTCAATAAATATTATTAGAAAACAGAAAGATAATAATTATGTCAATTACAGGATGGGTAATTGGGCCTGGAGAAGAAAAGTACTTTTCTTCCTAATTGCTGGGGCCATGCTACTGTGATTGCATGTATCAGTTCCAAAAATAAAAGGCCAGCTATCAAGTGGAGAAAGCAGTTTGTTTTTCTAATGGCATGTTCTAGTGCTGTGTCTGGAAGAGCGCGCTGAGCTGGCCTGCAGGAATTTAAGAGCATCAGTTAAAAAAAGCTAAAAAAGCAGCATTTTCAGGTGTGACAAGAGCCTCTGCAGTGACCCCTTCGCTCCCACACCCATCCCCACCCTGATCTCCGTCTCCATCCTTGCTCTCCTGGATGGTTGTGCTGGAGCGGGGCGGCTGGCAGTCTCGGGGTGCTGCCCCCGGTTATTCATCAAGTGAAGTTAGAGGTTCCTGGGGCTGCGGGGCTGGGCAGGGTGTGCGCAGCCGTGCCGGGCGAGGGATGCTGGCAGCACGCTCGCTCCTCCTTGCAGAGCCTGCTGGGGCTGGGTGGCCCGTCAGTCAAGGGCAGGCACAATCCCCTGGTGCTTTTGGTTTTTTCCACGGTAAATAAAAATTTCTGTGATCTGGCTTGAAAGATGTCTGGGAGAAATTTCAGTGTGGTGGAAGAGGGGGAAGGGGAGTGGTGATTTATTTCCTCCTTGCCTGGTATAAAAGATGCTGCGCTGGGTCTACTGAGCTTTGAGTGTTTGTATAAATCTGTCTACTCAAAACATCTCAAAGAGTTGACTGACGGCCCATGTAATTTAGCACACAGCTAAAAATTTAAATCTTGCATCCTGCTGAGAGCCGGCAAATGCAGCATCATCTGTGCCACGCTCCGCACCGCGGGAAGCGGGTGCCAGGGTTGTATTTCGGGAGGTGCCCGCGACAGGGCTGGGGCACTGCACCCCCGCGGGACGGAGGCGCGAGGGGTGTCATGACCGAGCCCGGCGTGGCCTTGGTGGCCTGGCACCGCTGCGTGGGGTGGCCCGAGGGCTCGTGACCTCCCCGCGGCGCTGCGGTAGCCGTGCTGCCATCTCCCCTTACGCAGGGGGTGGTTAAGGGGCGATGCTCCCCGCAGCCCCGCTGCCTTCCCGCAGCCCGGGGGCTGGTTTTGGGGCAGAACAAGGCTGGTTGGCAGCGTGAGCTGGGGTCAAGGCGCCCAGCCTGGCCTCCCTCGGGCACGGGCAGCCGCGGGAGGTGGGGGCACCGGGTGCCACCGAGGTGCCAACCCCCAAAACCATCCTCCCCGCAAGCGTCAGGGCATGGGAAGCAGCTGAGCGGGCACCGTCTCGCCTGACTCCGATCTCTTTTTCTTCTTCCCCTTTTATCTCCCACTTAATTTGTCTGCCTTGGTAGCCCATATGTTTGCCTGGAGATGGCAGGTTTATTTTTTTTTTCCCCTGATCTATAAATAGACATTTCAGAACAACTTCTTGCTGCCAGTTATCCGTCTACACATCAACATTAACATAATTACTGCAGTGAATCTCTAATCTCGGCAGTAACACGTTCAGGTTTTAACAGTGGATCAGGCTTCGTAAATGTGTGTAATTTGGGTCTTTAGTGAACTGACAAATCTGCCGGCGAGTCGCAGCGGGGAGTTGTGAACTTCCACTAGTTCTCAGCCCTGTTTGCTCGAGAGCTGAACGGTGACAAGTGAGACGGGAACAATGAATAATATCTGCCACGTATCCCAGAGGTGGGGATGTGTCACAGCCTAACTCGTGGCTGTCAGGAGAGCGGTGCATTAATCTTTCATCTTCTTTGTTTTGTTTGCAAATGTCCCCAAAGGACGGGGCTGTAATTGGGCCGGTGGCAGAACTGGCAGCGGGGTTTTTCCGGCGCGTTTTCCAGCTGCCATCTCTGACAACTTTGGGGAGCTCGTTTTGAGTGAGACACAAGCGGGAGGTGACGTTTGCCCCCCCTCGCTCATCCCCAGCTCCCCAGGACGTGCCGCCCGGGGCTGTGCCCGCACCGGGGCTGGCAGCACCGGGGTTTGCACGGCTCAGCCCTCCTTCGGCAGGAGCCCGCCGGCAAGGCACGGCTGCAAACCCGCCCGACGTCCCCGCTGCTCCCCCGACAAACGCGACCCTTCCCAGAGATGCATCTCCCCCTTCGCCCCCGGGCAGGGGGGCATTTGCTGCGTGCGGGGACTGGGCAGGCAGAGCTGCCCGGCCCCTCTGCTCTCTCCCGGGCAGGAGGCTTCGTGCCGGCAGCCGGCTCTGCCCAGCCGCGGCTCCCGTGAGCCGCCTGCTCTCCGGGCAGCCCGGGGAGAAGAGTTACCCCGAACCGTAAGGGCATGTGTGTTCCCTTCCCAGCCTCTGAGTTATACAGGGACTGGTTAGATGGTTTCAGCGGTTAGATGAGTCACGACCTCATCATATTGTGGCAACGCTGCTATAGCACTCACACTACAAATTATGGGCTGGATCCCGCCGCCCCGCCGGTGGCTGGGTGCCCGGTGACTTCAGATATAGCAGTGTGTGTGTTTGTTTTCTGAAAAGCTTTGACTTCAGTGGGAGGGTTTGGGTTTTTTTTTTCTTTTTGCCTGAGGAAGAAAGAAAGGATGGGGCCTTAAAAAAGGAAGGAGCTGTGCTGCTGGCGATGCTCTGCTGTCCGGCCGGGCTGGGCTGTCCCCGGGCTCAGGATCCCTCCCCAAAGGCAGCCTTTGCCGAGGACTTGCACCTCCACTCCAGGTCAGCTGTGCTGCCTACGATGCCTCCGCACAGCTCTCGTTAGTGGGATGTGGGTATGGCAAGGAGAGCAGGAGCCTTATCCCCGCTTGCCTGCATGTCCCCAGTACCACTGCCCAAAATCTCGGCTCTCCGCGAGCTGACGTAACTTGAGCAATGTCTGCAGCACATTTTCCACTGCTGTGGTGGGTTGCCTGGAAGAAACCTGCTCAAATAATCATCGCTTTGATTCCCAAAACAAAAGAAAGGAGCCGACTGAGTTAAATGCCTCCCTTCTGATGTGCTGTTTTGTTATTTTGCTTTCAAGAAAAATAAATACCCCGTTGGCGTGTTTACAGTGCTGATTTGGTACTGCAAACACAAACCTCAACTGCAGGGCAAGGCATTTCAAGAAGAAAAGCAAAGGCAACCTCAGGAGGTGGCTTTCCGTGCTGGAATGCCCCCACGGCAG
>VZTQ01000363.1:0-21792 GCA_013400755.1 Pelecanoides urinatrix | reverse complement strand
GGGGTTAAACCACGACACTCTGATTTTACAATTCAGTTTTTCCTGGCATTTAGTTACTAAGCCATCACTATAGAGGCATAGCTTAAATTGATACTATCTCATTGATACATTTTGGTTTTTTTTAAGCTAGGGGCAGGTTCAAAGGTTGGGGCATGGCTATTCTGAAGTAAAAACCTTCTTTCCCCTCACTCTTTCCTGTAGTCTTGCTGCAAGTCTTTATCACTATTTTTCTTTTTCTGGTAAACTGAATGTTTGCCCCCTCTCAATGTAAAATAAATGCATCTGTAACAGTCACTCCCTGGAGCATGCTGCTTTGTGAGCTGTTAAATTAGCTTCTCCATCTGACCTGAGGTATGGCCTTTATTTGTAAATTTGAACTTCTGTTCCAATTTCATAGAATCGTTGTTGCTATGAAGAAAACTTGGTTTCATTCTGTTTGTGTTCTTGTTTTCAAGATGTTTTTAATGCCATGTTTAAGAGTTTGTTTGACATCTACACTTAGCTTTTTACTTTCACTCTAAATAATATGCCCCAGGGTTGCTTTTTGTATTAACAAGCACTTTTCAACAAACTATATATGCTAATGACACATACTCTCTCAAGAAGCACAGGTGTAAAGTTGTATTCTGTTTTCAGTAACAACTCTGCCCTGCCCTCCCTGCAGATAGATGCATTCAGATGTAATGTGAGCATATATAACTACCTTGATCTGTATTTGTTTAAGCCATTTAAAACCAGAAAGATTCAGATTTTCCAAAATTGGCCCTATATCTCTCAAACTGATATTCTTTGATTCATTTATCTCACATTAAGAAGAAGGTAAAACAAAATTTTTGTACTTGTCCTGTGCTGCTTTTGGCTGGGATAGAGTTAATTTTCTTCATAGTAGTTAGTATGGGGCTATGTTTTGTATTTGTGCTGAAAACAGTGTTGATAATACAGGGATCTTTTCATTACTGCTGAGCAATGCTTACTCAGAGTCAAGGCCTTTTCTGCTTCTCACACCACACCAGCAAGTAGGCTGGGGATGCACAAGAAGTTGGGAAGGGACACACCCGGGACAGCTGACCCCAGCTGGCCAAAAGGATATTCCATACCATATGACATGATGCTCAGCATATAGCATATAAAGCTAGGGGAAGAAGAAGGAAGGGGGAAACATTCGGAATGATGGTGTTTGTCTTTCCAAGTAACCATTACGCAGGATGGACCCCAGCTTTCCTGGAGATAACGACAGGTTTGATTGGAATGTGCTAGATGTAAATTATAGCTGTTATTGCTGTTTAGCTACTAATTGGCAGGCTCCTGTGCTTGCCATGGGGCTTGCTTGCCTTATTGTATATTAGAATCTAGTGCTCATTAGTGGTTGTTTCTTGCTTAGTCTGCTTGCTGTACTGCTTATCACCTTACTCTGCTCTGTCTGGGAACATTTTGATAACAGCAATGGGGATGTGCCTGGGCTGGCAGATGGCCGGGGCATCACTGTTTTTTATGTGCTGCTGTACTGGACAGGCTGGAATTCCAGTGTGAACTCTAGTCAAAGGGACTATGACCTGTAGATAAGTCCACGTGGGAGCAGAACACCCCAAAGCATCTGTGGCTGTGGATAAGTCCTCACCAGAGCAGGTACATCACAAAGCGTCTTTGGCTGTCGTCATGTCTGTGCTGCAGCAGGTATACTTCTGAAGAGATTGTGGCCCAAGGATAAGTCCACGCTGGAGAAGGTACACCTTGAAACATCCTTGGCTGTGGATAAGTCCATGCTGCATCTTGAACCATCATGCTGCACCTTGAACCATCAGTGGCTGGAGCACCTCAAAACGTGTGGCCATGGATAAGCCCCTGAGAGAGCAGGTACACCCCAGGAGGCACTGCAGCCACGGGTGAGGCCATGTTGGAGCAGGTTTACTTCCGAAGGGACTGTGGCTGTGGGTAAGGCCATGCTGGAGCAGGTATGTTGCTGAAGGCATTGTGGCCCATGGAGAAGGCTACGCTGGAAGAGGTGCACCTCAAAGAGACTGTGGCTGTGGATAAGTCTATGTCTCAGCAGGTATACCCTGGAGAGACTGTGGCTCATAGGTAAGGCTCCACTTGGAGCAGGTACTCCCCTAAGGGATTGCAGTCTTTGGATAAGTCCAAGCCGGAGCAGGGGCAAGGGGAGGAGTTCATTCCAGTGTTAAACCCTATGGTCTGGTCCAAAGGGACTAGTGGTGGCGATTGTGATGGAAATACCTTTAAATTGTTGTAACCTGGGATTTGAGTTGCGTGTTATGGGAATTACTATAGCAAGAACCCCTTGTTGCTAGCCCCACTAGGAGCAAAGAGAGGAATTTGTTGCAATGTTAAACCCTATAACCTGGCCTAAAGGGACCAGGAGTGGAGATTGTAGTGGATATACCTTTAAATTTTTGTAACGCATGATTTGAGTTGCATGTTATAGGAATTACTATAGCAGGAATCAACTGAACCTATGGAGGACAAGCCTTACAAGAAGCAGTGCAAGTGCAGCAGTGACTTGACCTGAGCTGGTTTTGATGCCCAATAACTCCATGCAACACACCACCTCTTCTGTACTAAGTCACCACCATAAGAGATGGAGCCCAAAGTCATGGACTAAGTGAACTCAGTGGACATTTGTGGACATTTTAAAAACATTTCACAGGGGTGGTCCGTAGACTAAGGGAATGATACCTGTGTATTATATCAAAGGATGGGAAGTGGGGTAGTGGTTAATGAGGTTGTATTGGATAGTGTGGGACATAAGCATGACATAAATGGTATGGAATAAGGGGGTGGAGAATGTGCTGGTTTTGGCTGGGATAGAGTTAATTTTCTTCATAGTAGCTAGCATAGGGTTATGTTTTGGATTTGTGTTGAAAACAGTGCTGATAATATAGAGATGTTTGTTATTTCTGAGCAATGCTTACACAGAGTCAAGGCCTTTTCTGCTTCTCACCCCGCCCCACCAGCGAGTAGGCTGGGAGTGCACAAGAAGATAGGAGGTGATAAAGTTAGGTCAGCTGACCTCAACTGACCAAAAGGATATTCCATACCATAGGACATCATGCTCAGCATATAAAGCTGGGGGAACAAGAAGGAAGGGGGAAATGTTTGGAGTGATGGCGTTTTATCTTCCCAAGTAACCATCACACGTGAAGGAGCCCTGCTTTCCTGGAGATGGCTGAACACCTGCCTGCCGATGGGAAGTAGTAAATGAATTCCTTGTTTTGCTTTGTTTGTGCGCACGGCTTTTGCTTTACCTATTAAGCTAACTTGATATCAACCAACGAGTTTTCTCACTTTTACTCTTCTGATTCTCTCCCCCATGCCATTGTGGGTGGAGTGAGCAAGTGGCTGTGTGGTGCTTAGTTGCGGGCTCGGGCTAAACCATGACATGTCCCAAGGGTGATTTTTGGTGCTTTTACGTTTCAGTTTCCAAATTACTGGGTAATGCTGACTAAAATATCTAAAAGGTATTTTCTTCCAAGCATTGTTTCAAAATTTTAAAATTACTGTGTAGGTTAAGAAACCTCATTTTGAAGTTTCAACACTTCTATTCGGGAAATCAAGGCATAATAATTTGTGTGATTGGAATCCCAATACACATGGGATTATTTGTGTTTCCTAATCCAGATAACTCTTCCTGGTTAATATTGGGTTTGAAGAAGCCATGGTTATGAACATCTGAAAGAGAGGTGATGGGTGGATGAAAGTAAAGACATTTGTGGCTGAATGTGTGGTAGCAGTTTCAGCAGATGTTTTGGCATCTCCTGCTGAAAATAACTTGGGAGGTGGGAACAGAATGATACTGCAGTCCTGGAGCCTCAGGACTTCCCCAGGTTGTATGGATGTTGTAGAGGTTGGTTTGGCGGGTTCCTCTGCCCTCTCCCCTCACCCCCCTTTTTTTAATTTGTTGAAGATATATCAAAGTACCTAGAAAGTAAGGTTTCAGTCTCCACACTTCATATATTTCTTTTGATTCATTGTTTTGTTAAGAATTCAGAAGCTTTAGAGGGTGAGAGATTATAGACTGACCTAACATTTCAGCTCAATGGTCAAGTTAGCTCTTGTTATTCAACAAGAAAGTGACCAGACCTGAATTTGTGGACATTTCTAGTGACAATGAAAACCAAACTGCTCAGAAAATATGAACCCTCCTGTCAAGAATAATTTTAAAAATAATCAGCTTTGCTTGACTTCTGATATTGGAGAACTGTGAATCACTGCCAGCGCAAAAATAAAAATCTCCCTCTGTTTTTAAATGGTGGTTGGTATTGCTCACAGTCCCATAACTGAAGTAGCAAGAACTCTTTTAAAGTATCACAAAGTTTATTTTAAAAATATCCAAACATGAGCTGGCAGCTGCTATAAGAAAGGGTCAAGTGTGTCTCCTGCCCTGTCCTGTGATGCCAGACCTCCTGACTGCCTCATTCCCACTTTTTGCCCACACAAACTTGTAGAGCTGCTTTCACAGCTGAAGTAGTTTCTTCCACTTCTGGTTAAGTTTTTGTTATTAATATAACTCCAAGGTAAAAAACTCTGGTTATCATTCAACTCTGGCAGAGAATTCTTCAGAATTGTTGCTGAAAAGTATAGCAGCTAAAGTGGGTTGAAAATTTTGTGCTAAATCTTTTTGATACTGCAACATTTGACCATGCCTCAGTTTCTTTTTTTTTTTCCTAGTTAAAATATATTCAATCTGAACTTGTGCTAATGTATTTTGCCTTTTATTTCCTTTTTTTGTTTCAGTTTTCTGGTACTGTGTTTGTATCTTTTAGATTTTGTACTATAGTATGCAAAAAAAAAAAAAATTAGACAATTTAGAAAGAAAATCTTTGTTAACCTGATCTTGATGCTTTGTGAAGATAAAGTGTTTCAAAATTTCTATTATACTGAAATGCTCCTGTTTTCCTTATTTTATGGAATTGATTTTTCATTCAAGTAAGTCAAAGATGTAGTTTAGAGATGCACAAAGTATTTAGTTTAGATTCAGTGTTATGACAAGGTGATGTTTGCCCACATTGTGCTATTTGTATGAGTGCAAATATCTTGCATTAAATCAGAATAATAAATAAGATGATGCCTTCCACAGGTTTCTAGTTTTCTAGTTTGTTTGTTTTTTTTTTTTTTAATCAGAGAGAACATTTCTAATGCTGTGCTAGCAAAAGCTGTTAAGATAGTGGCATGATTATACGAAGTTACAAGGTTGTTTTCTTTCACTAGCAAGATGTTATTCATTCTCTCGGTCACAAACTCTCAAGTAATTTCTCTAGAAAAGCCTTTGGTTGTTTTCTTGCTGCAAACCTTTGCTGTAAAGAGACAGATCCATCTCTTGATTTCATTTCTCTAGAAATAATGTTAAGATTAATGAAATTATTTAAAAGTGTAATTTAATTCAAAGTAAGCTTTATGCAACTAGTAACTTGTTAGTAAAATACACAAAAGTAGTTGAGCAGGCCTTTATTAAGATGTGCTAAATTTGAGAATAATTATCATAATTGACTTATTACTGGGCTAAACAACACATGTAAGAAAAACTTTTTTTTTCTGATTATCTGTGCTTCCTCGCTTTGGCTGGATTCCCAACATAGATCATGAGTTCAATTAGTATGTTAGTTCTGGCATTATAGAGCTGTATTTTCTTTCCAGATCTTGTAGCAATTTGAAGATGGGGGTTAAAAACTGTTAAAAGAACACTAGTGGCAAGATCTCATTATTTAACAATCAATGAACGACAGGAAAAGAAGGGAGGAGGACTAAGCCAAATAGCGACGTCTGGCCTTCTGTATTCTTATATGTATTGAGCATTTTATTGAGCTTCCACTTTCTGTTGAACAAGGTCCTTTGCCTCTTGGCCAAGGTGATGTGGCTAACTGGAGAGTGTCTTCTGCTTCTGGTGAAAGAATTTTCTAATCTGATTGGCTTGAACTGTGTCCTTATTGTAAAATAGCATGCCATCTCTGGCTTTTTTAAAACTTGGTCTGCAGAATTTTTCCGTTCTTGGAAAATGCCTTGTGCTTTCTTGGCCATGAATTGAACAAGTTATGGCTTTTGCTTTAGCTGTGTTTTGAGTTTAGCTACGTCTAGGCTCTTCTGTCTGGTTCTGTCCTTTTGTCATGCAATACGACAAAGTTATTTCATTGAGTCACTTGATTTGTCCTTAAGCAGGCATAATTAATGAAATGTTATAAAATAGCTGCAGATATTCTACTACATCAATACTTCTGATTTTCTGTCCTTCTGTGATGAAGTTCTTAAGATCTTTTTATATAAGGACCTTTATATTTTATGCGCTGAAGAGGTGTTCTTGTCATTCAGACTCCCCTTTTTGACTAACCAAATGATTTTGCACTTCATCTCTTGTTTTCATCATAGCATTTGATAGCATCCATTCTTTTGCCCATCAGGGGTTTTGGTCTTTCATTAATCTGTCTGTACTAAAGGTGAACATTAAGTTTCTTATTGCAGAACTACCAGTTTAAAATACCAGTGCTAGCATCACTCTCTCTCTCTCTGATAGTGTAAGGATATAAGTTAGGAAAAACTTATAGGGAGAGGTCATAGAAAATACTTTGAAAACCCAATCTCAGAACATGAATTCATAACTAGGACACTTAAAATTGTGAATTGGACAGAGATATTGGTTTTACTGTTAATAACAATTTTTATGCTGTCTCCCTTCTTTCACATAGGTGCTAACAACTCCTCCTCTCTCTATTGGCAGAGGTTAACTACCTCTCTCTCTAGTGGTCTGATTGATTTACGTAATTAGATTACAATAAGAGCTATAATTCTTAACCAGTACTTAGGCTGAATTGTTCTGGTTTTTGTATGAATTCATGAGAGAACACTAACTGCAAAACTTTGTCTGGTTTTGGCTGCTGTATCAGCTGGCCTAACACAACATAATTGCCTTTGAATTTTGCCTCCGATATTTAAAATATATAGCATGGTATGAAGTATTTTCAGTATCTTCTGACCAGTTGTCTAGGCAACAAAATTTTCTCAACTTGAAGTGGTCTGTTATAGAACGTGCTTAGCTAGTAAAATGATATCTTCTGATATTTTAATTTTTGTTTGTTTGTTTATGGCATTGAACCAGGTAGTTTGCAGTATCCTTACTATAAAATGGGAAAAATAACTATGGAAGAAAAGACTTTGTCTGAAGTTGTGGTGTTTTTTCACCTTAAGCCTATAGATAAACACCACTAATCAGTTGGTTTAGTTTCAGCCTTCTATGTGAAATGTTCCAACAACGTTTACTGTCACATCAAGGAATCAAATGCATGAAATCATGTTGACATTCATTGTTGACAGACACTCTATCATTCCCGCTATGAGAAATATTTCATTAAGCCTGTATTTCATTCTCTCATGTGGTGTTTAGAACAGTTTGTTGCAAGCTTCACTAGAGGCATGATTGGCCCTTCTCTAATTATAAAGTAAATTGAATTTCTAGGGAACTTGGGTATGCCAGAATTTTATTACTTGTAAGAACAACCCAGAATTTTTAAAACTAATCATGTCTGATCCTGGGCATGTGTTCTCTCTTGATTTAATCCTTTTCACTTTTGAAAGATGATGACAGTATCTTGTTGAAGTCTGGGAAGAGATTATATCTGATACTCTTGAATTAGACCTTTGTTGGTTTTGACAAATTTTTTTAGTTGAAGTCTACTGAAGACATTTAGCTTATCATTTCAAAGAGTAGAGATGAGTTTAAGTTTATAATAAATGCATATAGTCAAAAGGAAAAACTTGAATTTGTGTGCATGTATAGATTTAAATATTTAGTTGTTGCTGACAAACCTAAAACAATCATGGTTGTGATTATTGGAAAGTGAAGAACAAGCAGTTTTCAAAGTTCCACTGTCTTGTTAAAAATGAAAATAATTTAATAAAGACATATGCATACAATTTTGTAGGTGAGAATATTTTTATTGGTAGGAACCAGCTCTAAAATTTAAATCCAGATCCACTGCTTATTTCTCTAGAACCTTTCTGAAGGATTTCCAACTTCTGTTTTATGTGATAATTTTCTGTTTTATTTTATAGAAATTAGATAGAACAAAACCCATGCTTTCCCCAGCTTTTAGAGTTTTTAAATTTCCTACTGTTGGGAAACTTGGTTTTTTGAAGTATTTTCACTTGATTTGAGACAGTAATGCCCAAATGATATTTTAATATAAACCATGTTGTAGCAAAAAAGGAATCAGCAAGACTACTGTATGTGTTTTTAATGTTGCTTGTGGCTTCATCCTCATCTTCAAACAAACTGAAGTATCCCACAGCAAAACAAAATCATAGCTTAAGGGTGATAAAAAAGAAGGGAATAGATTGAATTATGAATGAAATGGAATAATTAATTTATTCGCTTACAGCAGTTGACTATGATAGTGAGCGAGAGATGATGATTTTTCAGCAGTCTTCATCATCACTTAAACATTGGGAAGCCCTGGATATGTATTTTTCATTTAATTGCACTGGGGTAAAAATGTTGTGTCAAAACTAAGACCACTGCCAGACATGCATAATGGATTTTTCAGAAAATAGAAAAAATTCACAGTTAATTATTTTGGTCTGGCTTAAGTGATAAAACCTGATAGAGTGCAAAAGGGTGTTTGCACTACATGCAGAAGATAAGATTGAACTGACTCCTCTGGGCCCTGCACACCCCCCACCCCCCCTCTTCCTTACATGCCCCTCTTCTAAAAAACAGTCCTTAACTTCTCATGTGTGCCACACCACCTTCTGTTTCCTTAGTTTTATGTATGCAGTTTACAGCTAACATGGATCCATGGCTGTGAGCACTTTGGACTTCCACAATTTGAGTGCTGTTTTGGCACCACATCATCATCTCTCTCAGTTTCTGTGTCTAAGTCCCATTTGTACTGGAGTTCCTTTCACTCTTGCACTCCCTCACTCTGTGGGTTGTGAAGCCTTAAAGTTTTTGAAGTGTCTGTTACATACATTTCATTATTACTTGACTATAAAGGAGTCCCAGTGTAAACCAAGTTGCTATCTACTGATTTCAACTGAAGTTCTGTCTATTCCGCTGTTCCAGAAATGTCCTTGGCTAACCCAAGTCATGTGAATTGCTTTTCCTCTTCTGCCATGTAATTTGTAGCTTAGACTGAAAGTAATGGTACTGATCTACTTATTTTTAAATGCATCTCACATCCTTCAGGAGTCTATTTAGGCATCCTCTCTCTTTCTTGACTTGTTATTGCCTAGATGTAAAAAGTTAGGAAGGAGACCCGAGAGGACTCAGGGACCAGGAATTATAGGACTGCTGTGGGTGGACTCTTTTTCAGTTTATTTGATTCCCAGAAGGAGAGAGACCAAGGATTGAGCAGGGCTGGGTCAGCCTCAGACCTAACTATAGAGCCCCTCGGGACTGCAGTTGAGGAATGGAGCTGAGGACTGTAGCTGCAGATGGCTGGCAGATCTAGACCAGCAGAGGACTGAAAAGACTGATCAGTCATAGTTGTAGAGCCCAGAAGATCACAACCAGTTTATGAAGCTACTTCCACAAAACTTCTATAAGGTAGGAATATGGCTAACAATGCGGATCATTTTTAAAAGAAGGCTCTTGTTGTTGAGGTGTCCTTGGTCTTAAAGTACACTCTCTGAAGTATGAACTCGTATGTCCTCCATATTTTGAGCTGCAATTAGAGCTAACGGAATTTTTTTTTACTGACCAGCCTTTACAAATCACATTAGCCTGATGAGATTTTATACTTGATGTGTGCATTTCATCTACATTTTTGTTATCTGCCAAAGTGTAAACCACGTAATGAACTTGAATGCTATGTTCTAACTTCCTAGATAAATCATCATCATTTCAGTCATCATCATGGTAATATTGCTAATAAGTCTGTGGCAAATGTTTTTTACTTTGATACCAGGGGGATTTGGGCTTCGATTGAGAAACCAAGGCTTTCAGACTCACTTATTGCAGAGTGAAGAGAAAAAGGAAAATGGAATATTTTTACTTTCTACTTTTTGAAAAACCTTGCTAGTATTGGCATTAAACTGAGCAAATGGAGGACTTAGTTCCAATTAAAGGAGCAAAGTTGCTTCCTGCCTTGAGCTTCTTATTGTAAGATCTCTTTGAAAGCAGCAGTAGGAGCTTTGCTAGATTTCGCGTAAAACAACAAGGACTACACAAACAGTTGAGCTTGGAGTAGTTGGCTGTTCATCAATCAAAATCTGACTGTTTTATTACCTGTGAGGTGGGTGGATGGGTGCTGGTAATGAGCAGGAAATAAAGTGCGTGTAACCCATGAGTTGTCTTCAGCTACCTGAACTGAGTTCAGAAGATGTTTTTATAACCATTATATCAGTCAATTTGTTATGGAGACCTTATTGTATGCAGGGATACCCTTTAGAAATGATGGCACTGACCACTATAAAACACCACGATGCAACTCAGGGGGATAGTGTTATTCACTGTTGTAGCAGTGAATAACTGCTGTTGGGTCACATATCCTTTAATCATTCTTAACTAAGTCAATAATGCCCTGAAAGCAGTAAAGGAATGTTTTAAGAGCATTGACATTCCCATCCAGATGTGAATTTTGCAGAGTGGGATGTTGAAAGAGAATGCAGACTGAAAATAAATGCTTTTCAGTATGAGGAAAAACAATATTTATTGTTCATTGAATGGCATAATAACAGACTTGAACAACTGAAATCAGAAAAGTATTTTGCATATGAGCTAAGGAGGAGATTGAAAAGGACTGCCAAACTCAGCAATTGCATCCAAGAGCCAACTGCCAACATGCTCTGTTAAGTGTATTGAATTGAGAAGAACTCTTTAGGTGATCATTTTTGACTATTCAGGATTTGGAAGACACTTCTCCAAAAATAATAGGTAGCAGTGTCAGTACCACTAGGAGTCTTTGGAAACGGTCTTTGCCCATGAACAATACTATGCTGTGTGAACAGTCTAAGTCTGGTGCTTTCTTGTTGCTATGTTTTGGTGCAAAATAAAGTTTTTGCATGAATATACATAATTTTCTTGGACACAAGTCAGTCTATTGACTTAAAAATCTGGCAATATACCTGATATACAGGGTGCACTGCCGCGGGAAGAAGTAGTGCATACAGCATTGGCCATCTATTTACCTAAAGTAGCTGAATTGTTGCACATCTTAGGTGTTGCCTTTTTTTTTTTTTTTTTTTTTTTTTTTTTTTTAAATTGGTAATTGAAGAAAGGCAGCACTGGTAATTCAGCCCAGGGTCACTACTTACAAGACAGGCTCTTAATCTGCTGGAACAAGTGTTTGGCAATATTAATGCTGATTCTATTTATAAACTTAATAGCAATTTATCTGCCTTTGTTTAATGCTGAGCTACTGTTTGGTGACTCCCATCTTTAGACAGATACTTTTGTAACACTGTCAGCCACAGCACTAGATGTAAATTCTTTTATTAATTCTTTTAATTATTTTTTCATTTTGTGCATTCCATGAGGAATCCATTATAAAAAAAAACTATTCTCATAAACTGCTATAGCCACTGTATTAGTTTGATTATTATTTGCCGCTAAATGTAATGTTTATGATAGTTTTGGCATTGTTCCTTCCTAATCAGGAGGATATGTTGTAAGTAAACACATTTATTTTAAGATTTTGTATTGCTTTAATATACATTTATTCAGATTCTTAATTTTTATATTTCTCCATTATGTTAAGAAATAAAGAATAGTTTATTTTATAATTCTTAGATAATTACCTTTTTATTCATGGTCTATGTCAAACTAAATTTGCATGAAAATTAGAATTCAATTAATGCAAAAGCACAGTTTAAAACCATTTCTATTACTTGATTAGAATTATCAGACTTTTTTCTTTACAGAGGCTGAAACCTTAAATTGAAAGGTGTTAGATATCTCTAATGATAAATTAGTGAAGAAAACCCCAAAATCATTTTTATATTTCAACTTAACAAAGTTAAGGCAAAACCTTTCATGTGTCACAGAAATGGAAAGACTTTGATTTTTTGGAAAGAGAATTAAGTAAATATAATTTTGATTAAGCTTTAGGTCTCAGGTCCTCAAATGTGGGGGTTTTGTACGCTCTCACTCCTGGTGGTGGGAATCTGTGCCTGTGCTAGGCTATGCATCATTTGTGCACTCCATAGTGCTGTTTTGGGAATTCATAATTCAGTATGGTCCTGTTCAGAAAGTTTCATTTGTTATGTTAAGTGTTGCTGGCTGTATGTTTTGTTTGGGTCTTTTCTAGTTAAACGGTCTTTTCCTTAGTATGTATAAGTAGATTGAATTGGTTGAGTTTCTCTTTAAATAAATGCAGCAGATTTAAGCTGTGGATTGACATACATCCACCTTTAACTTTGATTTTATTTTTTTTTTAAACAGTTTTAATAAAAAATACTTAGGCTTTGTTTATTTTGGTTTTGTTTGCCCTCTTTATTTGCATCTTCCTAAGCAGAATCAAAATAGTTCAAGCACTAACTCTTAAGAATTCAACAGAAGCTTGGAAGTGAGTAGACTTTCAGAAGTATGAGAAGTCCCTTTAAGTGACATATCAGTCGGTATAATTATTGGGATTATAATGTATTTTCCACTCTGAATTGTCTACCTTGAAATCTTTCTTTTGTAATACCAAATTGATTCTCTTATGCATAGTTCCTTTTCCAAAATTAATTATTTTGAATGGCTGGGTTTCGCAAACTTTTAAAAACAATGCATTTTGTTTGAAATCCATTTTGTGTTTATAAATGACTGAAACATAGCTGAGGGCCTACTAGACAAACTTGGCATATCTTATAGATCCGAGCTGTGGAGGAAATGAACTGTATATCTAAAAGCATGAACAATGTCATCCTTATTATACTTGTACGTTGTGGTTTCAGTCTTGTTTCCTTGTTCAGTTTACAGCTTAAAAGCTGATAGTGTGTATATTCATTTTCAGTATTGTATTTGATTTCAAATTTTCTGGTTTTGCACATTTGCTTATGACTTTGCTCATTTATCTGTTTCTTCTACACCACCTTGGACCGTTACAGAAACTGAGATTTAAATTAGCATCAAGTCTAATGATTACAAATGCAGTTCTAATTTTACAGTGCATAAGCATTTAAGAGAAAATTAGTATTTGTTGACACAAAATAGCAGTAAGGATTCATGTGTTTAAGGACAGATGCACCAAAAGTGAGAATTTAATTTCCAATTAATTGGTTCTGTGATATTGGAGGTTAAAAAAGGGGGGGACAACTCTCCACTTGGATACATGTATTCAATCACACACGTATTTCCTCTTTCTCTCACTGATAGAAAACACAAAAGCCTTGGGCATATATGATCACATATATGCCTCTTATGAAGCAAACAGTGTGTTTGTCATGCTGGGAGATGCATACATGCATTACACTGTTCCTCACTATGATTAGAATAGAAAGAGCAACAGGAGCTGTCACTGTCTCAAGTAAAGAAGTGAAGGATTCCTCCTTGCAGAAAAGCAGGTTTTTATTTGAATGGGAGAATTAGGGAAAGGCCATTACTATGACTATTGAAGTAGAAATTGGAGCTGTATTAATGACCACCAAGAAAAACTGCTGTACAGAAGTTCACAGCAGGGCAACGACAGAGATGCCAATCTTTAATTACAGAATAAGAGGATTGTTTGAAGTCTTGGATGTGCTGCCTTTCAATTCATTTTACCACATTTGATCATTGACACTGACCTGAAAAAAGAATAATAGTAAAGTGTATCTAAAATCTAACTCTGCTTGGGTACAGTTAACTAGAACACTTACTGCTAGCTTGATGCCAAGAAACTCATACAGCAAATATTGATCCATGCAATTCCCAAAGGAAAAAGAATCAGCTTTTTGTCAGGTGCAAGGATTTGATGCTAGCCAAAAGAAAGAGGTAAATTTCACAACACTTTTTCTGAGTAGTTTTTAGAGTGGACATGCAGGTGTCTCCTGCCGTCTAAGACCTTGAACCAGGAAAGCAGTTTAATACTTCATAAATATATCTTATTGAGGAAAGCATTAAAGCACAAATTTAACATTTAAACTTGAGTACAAAACTGTCCTTTNGTTAAACCACGACACTGGAAAAGGTGGCAAATATTTTATGACTTCAAGGGAATCTCTCCGCAGCAAGACCACAAGTACTTCACGTTTGTAACAAGCTTTGTAAATAGTTTACTACTTCAAGACATGAAGTTGTTGTCAAGAAAGAGGGGAAGTGATAAGAGTGAACAAAGGGAGGAAGAGGAATATGAATAAGCTTGTGGGCTACAGAAGTTTTCAGTCATAAAAAGAATTCCAGTCCTTTATACTAGATTAGCACACATGTTTTGGAAGAGTAAAAGCCTCCCTTTTTTTTCTGTAGAGGGAGTGCTAGTAACAAACCCACTTACCAGCATTTGTCACACAATAATACCATGGTCTAATCCACTATGGCATATCTTGAGTGACTGAGACCAGTCTACTAAGCAAGTTGTGAAAAGATTTACAATGTGAAATGCCTGGGATGTGAAAGCAAAACTTAATCTTTGTGATATAAACAGTGTCACAACCCCTATTGTAATTATACACTGAAACAGATTGAGATTAAGATTGTACTAACACATCTAAACTGACCTTTCTTTGCTGATTTAGACCAGCAACAAAAATCATTCACAGATTCATGCCTTTGTGCTAAACAGCACTATATTAAAAGAGAAAAAAAGAGAGAGAGGGAAAAAAAAGAAAGGCAGCAATAATAAAAGTAAGATTATTTCTTAGGTTTACATGAATCTTTTATCCTTCTGTCCATGGTATTTATAAATAAATAAAATTAATACGCATATGGCCTGCTCTTGGACAAATTACTGTTTAGCACTGTTTTATGAGAAACCTTAGTAGGGAAAGATTTATTTTTAAATGTTGGGCAGACAATAGACTTCTGTTTACCAGTCATCAGTGTGGAGAGACAGCAAGTATCCATGACCTTCTTTGAAGTTGAGAGAAACAGATGCTTACATTCCCGAAACTCTTGTCACTGGGTCTCTTATTCACAGTCAGAGAACAGTATTAGCCCAAAGAGCTAGTTAACCTGCCTTAACATCCCTCTTGTGGTCCTCAGGTGGGGTGGGATTTTCCAAAATTCTAAATTTAGCTTCATATCAGTCATAGAAACCTGAAATTTCTCATACGTATCCTCTGAAAATTTCTTAATGATGTATATATGTTCATACATATAGATGTACTTACGTATATTTAAATTTTATTAACTTAGCTGTCGTCATATTACTTGGCCCATGTGCCTGTGATCTAAACTTGCATACTGCATGGTTTATGAATACTACAGCACTCTCACCGAATGCTAAAGAATGCTAGTAAGAGGCTCACAATACTTGATTTCTTGCTTGAAGACCAAGTTCCTAGAGTCAGGTAATTGTCAGAGGTAATAATTAGAGAATCATTGCTTTGCTTTAAAACAAAATGTATGGGTTTAAAACAGCCTCTCTGTAGGAGGGCAAGGGCATAAAACTACTTCTTGGAAGACAAGTCGTAATTTTAGGAAAGTGATGAGATAGCAATTGCAGGGGTTTAGATTCAGTGATCCTCAGAGGCTTCTTATGGTCTGTTATTCCTGGCCCTCATACATGTAAGGAGAAATTTGGAAATATCGCCTGAATGAATCTGCATAGATCAATTAGCCAAAAGACAAATGAAGATGGTATATTGATATAGGTCTTATATAATTTATGTAATATTTATTTGGAACAATCTTGACACTTCTTTGTATCCACCACATGAATTCTGAACTCAGGACTAGTGGTATTTTATCAATAACAAGAATTTCACTATTAGTCATGCTAGTGATGTCGATGTACTTCTGGTTACTGTTATTTTATTTTAATAATAATAGTAAAATAATGACAGCTGTTCCTTCATGAAAGTACAATATGCTCATAGGTCCTCCTAGGTTTCAGGTGTAGGGTCATGGCTGATACAGTAAGAGATAAAAATCATGCTTGAGGTTCTTTGTTTCTGGTACTTTTTTCCCCAAAACAGAAACAGACACTTGTTTAAGAATCTAAAATCAGACAAGGAAATAACAACTGCATTGGCTTCGTGCAAATCATCACCTGGACTTATTGCATACATTAGGAATGAATCAAGTCTTCTAAATGAAACTTATTACACATTAATAGACCTAATTTTGTATTGGTTCAAAATCTTTTCAATTTAATCCTTCAAGTGAAGTGGAATAACTTTTAAAAGAACAAACTAAATGCAAAAGGAAAAAAAAAAACCAACAACAACAACCCTTCTCTGACAAGCTCTTTGCAATTACAATGGTAAAAATATTTTTAACTGTAAAATTTATATTCCTCCAAACACATTTTCAGAGCCTCAAATTAGAGGGTGTTGCACACCATTAGCTGATCTGAATAAAAGGTGACATATTTCAACAAATACTCGGTGAAAATTTCCTCGAGTCCATGTACATTCCCATGGCAGTCTAATGAGCTGCAGTATATACAGTATATTAAAAAAATAATAAAGATATTTTTCCTGCTGATATATTTCACTGAATTCTTTGCATGAAATATCATGCACCAGCATTTGTCCAGCATCGAGTTCCCCAACTGATTAATAATAAACTCCTTTCCAACCTATTTTCCCTTTGGAGTTTAATGTGGTTTTTTCCTATTTTTCCTATAAGTCAGTGTGGGTGCAACTTTATCAGGGCTGCTAATACATATTCTACAGCTAGTGTGTTATGAACTTACTCTGGACAGGAAGGCTTTTTTTTATTCACTCTGACCTTTGTAATCTACTTTACTAACTACAGCACTTTCTATATTTATGGGACAATTTCTGCTGTTTTATAGGTTCTGAGACTGATATAATGTCTTAAATTCAATTTACCTATTAATTTTCAAAGCTGTTTGTTCTACTTACTACAGAGTAATAGCAATTATATCTATTGCATAATAAAAACCAAAGGGAAAAGACAAAACTATTTTTCTTATAAAGATTTTCAGTGACTAAGCTGTTGAGATTTCACTGTCTGTAGGAGAAATAAAGTACCTTGGGGAGAGATCAATGCATATGAGGAACAACATGCCTGAAAACATTGGACAATATTAGCCTGTGTTTCTAGAGCTGTTGCAAGCCTGGCAAAGTCTTACCGATATATTGTAGATTTTTGTTTTATAAAGAGCGTAGATTTAACTTTGAAACAAGGAAAAGAGCAGCTTCTTTATTGCTTGGAGACTTTGAGTCAAGATTGGTACCTTTTTTACAGAAATGTAACAGAAATGTTACAGCTGTTATGTTCATGCAGGCTGTAGGAGTAGGTCATGCTAGCGAGTATAATAACGCCTTTTTTTGGGACATCCCAGTTTTTACTGTGTCTAGGTAATGAATTGATGGTGTCTGAAATCTCTAGTGTATGTTGTGTGATCTTGTGTTGTTTGAAGTGATAGATAGTACTGTGTTGTCATTGGAGAATAACACTGATAGGCTTTTCTCCTTGGTGCAAAATCTGCTTTTCCCTTTTAAGGATTTCTTCAAAGCTGTTTTATGACACTTTTTCTTAGGTGGAGATTTCATAACGTTATTTTGAGGAGATTGATTCCATCAACTTTTTAAAGAGTTGGCAGTCTTTTAAAGTCCCGATGGCTTTTTTTCTAAATGCAATGCAAGAAATAACAAATGAGAAGTAGTCAGTAGGTCTTTTCTAAAAACTGTGATTGACATTTCCCTGACTTAACTGAGACTATTTTTATGATTACAATTATAAAAAAATCCTGATTCCCCACCCCCCACCCCCCAAGTATTTCCTATGAGGCTGTGAAATGGAAGTGGAAATGGAAGAAAACATTTAATCTAAAGAATAACGTTGTTACTAGGAAAAAGTGGAAATGGAAAAATTATTTAGGCAGGATATTAGAAGGAAATTTCAAACAGTTAATCCTAGAGCAGTCTTCCAATGACAGCAACAGGCAGTAAAACCTAATTGATCTAGAGATTAAATAGATGAGCTAAGTGCTTTCAGGAGTATTCTAGGTTGCTAGTCCATGAGGTTCTTACTGGTGCTCTTATACAGAGTTCAGATGTTAATAGCAAGCAGAAGAAATTCCAAAACTGTCAAAGTGGCTCAGCACTAAACTCTCTGGAAAAGCAGACTTTACCAAAGGCCCATACCAAATGCTTTAGAGGGAGATATTAGAACCTCGGAGTAGAATGTGTACCTCATATCACATTGAATCCTCGTTGTGATGGGCTTCAGCCTTCCAACATAAGATTTAATGTATCTTCCAAATATACAAACCGCGTAGCTCTGACAGACAGTCTAGAGAGCAGCTGTATGGTGTTTCCTGCTTCAGTCATCTTTATGTGAGTGATGATCAGGATGCTGCTGTTCATTCTCAGTAGTGCTGTTCTCAACTTGAAACAAGTCAATTCCATAACTAGCACCAGAAATGCGCCCTCTTGGAGACAGGTGGCCAGCGGTGTAAGAACATGGCTATGCTCTGAACTCTTGCTGTGGTCTCACTTGGGAACTTGACTTCATCTTGCTATCTTTGCTGTACCTTTTCTAGGAGCAAATAGGAGATATTTAACTTAGGCTGCCACTTTCTGTTACTATTGAAAGTGTTTAAGAGATCTGGTGTGGATGGCAGCATGAGGCTTTGCTCTTTCACATACTACATTTACCATAATTTCCTCTTTCTGTCGTGAAGCAAACCTTATACACTGGAGGATTCCACTTTCGATTTATTAGGACTCATATTTCATTTACTTGTCACTAAAGATAGAAGAATCTGTTCTCGAGTGACTGCTACATAGCAATTGATTTCCAAAATATGCTTTTGAACACAATGATTCAGGGAAAATGGACCTACTTCCATAAAGATGTCAAAAGTCGCTCAAATGAATTTTCCTCTGATGGGAAAGACAGGCAAGCATCAAGGGAAAATAGGTAGCACAAGGTGACATGAAAGAATGTATCAAGGAAAGTCCTGCTTTAGTTCACATTTTATTACATCTTCTGACTCCCTATTTACATTGTACAGATTTGAAGCAAATTCTTCTAGAAGTCTCTACTGCGATCCAGTTGCCTTCTGTGAACTGGTGTTCACAGTGTTGACAGTGAAGATGATGCAGAATTTACTTCCTTTATTCAGCTCAGAGCTATTTATGTCCAGAGTTCAGTATGTTCTAAACACCATCTTAACAGCTCTGTTTCAGTTATCTGCTTTCAACCCACCATCTGAAGAGAAGAGCTTAGCTGAAAGCTGCTTCTACTGAAATTAGGTAAACAGAAACTGGATGAGAATATTTAGCTTATCAGTATTATCAGTATTTGTAAGTTACCAGTGCCCTGAAGCTGCTTGAAACTCCAAAAACACCTGAGGAAACCTTCTAAATCACCATCCCCAATAACAACAGGACAGAAATTCCTTATGTATTCTAAACTAAGGTCTCATTAACTGCTACATTATCTGTATACTTCGGCCTTCTGAAAGGTGGGAAGGGGACATCTAACCATGAAATGCATGGCAAATCTTGCAAGTATTGCATCAAAACTGCCATGTTACTAGCGAGTGTTATATGGGCTTACAGATGGGAAGGTATGCTAATCTTATCTATGACAGTGGGTATCTTGGAGATACAGTGTGCTCACACCTGTGTAACCAGAAGCAGAACTGAATGATTAGTTGACCAAGATTTTGGGATTTCTTGTTGATTTCTTGGAGCAGAGAGTTGTCAGCTGGATGTGGTCATCACCTGCCAGTTGGGATTCAAGTCAAATAGAAAACTAGCAGCAAGATGACCTGCTCACAATTAGAACAAAGAGCTCCTGATCCTTGTGTGGACAGCTTGATCTATTTTATACTGCAGTTTCCCATCAGTAAAATGGAGAAAATTACATTCTACTGCCCTCAGGGGTGCTGTGAGGGTAAATACATTACAGGTTACAGTGTGTTCAGATGCATTGGCCAAGAGAGCTGTAAAACTACTAGGAAATAGAATAATTTTCACAGCAAATAGGCAAGTCTGAAGTAGAGACAGGAATGTGCTAGTCAGAGGCTTTAAAATTCATTTCTCAGATTGAGTGTACAGTTAACAGTAAAATAAATTTAGCACAAAATCAGGGTTTGCTGGTTTTGAACTGGCTTTGTACTGGCTGTTAGAGATTATACTGTCACTTTCCTGCCATCAAAACCATTACAATTCTGCAGCAGGAGAGAAGCTGTCCACAGCTAACCTCCCCTGGACTATGCTAACACACACACCTGTTTCCTATTAGTGCCTTGAAGCTGTAATATGGGTGTTGAGGGCAAATGAATCTTATGCTTTGTGGGGCTGGGGCGGATCCTTGGCTGTGTTGGCCTAGCTTGGGGACACAGTATGGGTTCCTTGAAGTCTTTATTTCCAGGAGAAAATGGCAGAAGATTATTAGATGTCAGGGTACTGTAATGATAGGAAACACTTATGGTTTTGGTTTTCTTGTTATGCAACAGACAATTTTAAAAGTTCTAGGGCAAAGAGGTTCCCACAGTTGCAGTGACTTTTAGGGAAACTCACAAAAGATAATATATCTTCTATGAATACATTTCAGGTGACTGGAAGAATAGATTTCAGGACACAGGAAGAAGTCTTTCCAATGATTTCAGGGATTGTTATTGCAGGGTGCAAGTGAAAGAAGAATGTGGCCAGCTTTGTACAGAAAGTGCTGGGTGCCTTTCTGACAGAATTTGCAACTGCTAGTGTTTTTTCACCTCTAAACCTTGGCTGTATTGGCAGGCTTGTTGGGGAACACTTCTCACACTAGGTCAAGGTGAAATCAAAATAAGAAAACTTTGCTATCCTTACTGTGAGAGGTTCAACTTGCTGCTATTTTTCCTTTAGGCAGGAGGTTGGAACCCACTGTATCCAACAAATGCAAATGATGTTGCTAATTTAATTAAGCAAGCCACATGAAATCAGGAAAATTACAGTCCATTACAGTCCATAAAAACATGCAATTTTTTATTTATTGGAATTACATCAATAGCTAATTGAAAAAGATTACACAATTGCTTTTAGTTGTGGTTTAACCCCAGTAGGCAGATTAGCCCCACACAGCCACTTGCTCACTCTACCCCCACTCCCAGTGGCATGAGGGAGAGGATCGGAAGGGTGAAAGTGAGAAAACTCATGGGTTGAGATAAAGACAGCTTAACAGGAAAAGCAAAAGCTTTGTGTGCTTAAGCAAAGCAGACCAAGGAATTCATTCACTACTTCCCATCTGCAGGCAGGTGTTCAGCCATCTCCAGGAAAGCAGGGCTCCATCACGCGTAACGGTTACTTGGGAAGACAAATGCCATCACTCCAAATGTCTCCCTTTCCTTCTTACTCCCCTGGTCATTTGGGGCCAGGTGTCCTAACTGTGTCCCCTCCCAGTCATGCATCCCCAGCCGACTCTCTAGCAGGGTGGTGTGAGAAACAGAAAAGGCCTTGATGATGTGTAAGAACTATTCAGCAATAACTAAAACATCCCAATGTTATCAACACTGTTTTCATCACAAATCCAGAACATAGCCTCATACAAGCTACTATGAAGAAAATTAACTCTATCCCAGCCAAAACCAGTATGACAGAAGAAAGAATATGATGTCCACAAATCTATTTACACTATCTTTATTATGGCAGAATCTGAGTATTTAATGAGCTTTTATATGCTTATCCTCAGAGCATCCCAGTGACAGAGGAAATACTCCATTTGACCATTGTAAATCTGAAGGATTGATGTAGTAGGTACAGTACCTA